>PVKP010003036.1:0-113733 GCA_004027715.1 Plecturocebus donacophilus
TTCCCTTTCCCTTTCCCTTTCCTTTCATCTTTCCTTTTCTTTCCTTTTCTTTTCTTTTCTGAATCACTGGAATTTAATGTAGTTAAAATAGATGCTTTCTAAGATTCAGACTTGCTTTTAATGAATCCAGGAGACCTGACAATGATATTTTATGAAAAACAAAAATAAAAATCTTACAGTGCTCCCCAACTTGTCAGTGGCTTCCCATAATCCATTATTGGGTTGAGAGAGTCTCTGTGCTTAAGAGGCATTGCCGTGGTCTTTGTGGCCTGACCTCTGCCCACACCGTCAGCTTCAGCTGCTACCACTCTCTGAGTACTGAAGTGTTTGTAGTTCCCTGAGGGCACACACTGTGACACTCCTGCATTCTCTGCTAGTGTTTAGTCCCTTTGCTGGGAGTACCTTTCTCTCTCTGCAGGACTCAGTGTAGGCACCACCTCCCTCAGGAAGCGTTACAGATCCCCCAAGGTTCTGCTAGGTCCCGGACATGGCATTAATCTGGGCACTTTGTTTACCACGCTGAAGAAAAGCAGAAAAAGTCCCTGGTCTAGTGGAGGTTCTATTTTATCTGAGAGAGAGACTAAACAAGAAATGTAGAAATGTCATCTACCTTGCATAGTAGAAGGTGACAGGTGTAGGAAAGACAAAGAGAGTTACGCAGAGTAATGAGAATGGGAAATGTAGGGGGTGGGAAGGGTGGAATGCTACATTCAGTAAGGTTGGTGGGTGGGCTTCACCTTCTAGACAGCCTTAAAAAGGATGAGGGGATCTGTGATATGGCCAAATCTAGGGAAAGAGCTTTCCAAGCAGAGCAAACAGCCAGCCACAGAGATTACTTTATTGTGAGAGCCTCCATGTTAAACTAATAAAATTCCATAAAGGAAGTTGATAAGTTGGTTTTCCAAAGTGTCCTTTATATAGACAAATATATATATTTCCATTTCAATTTTTGAAATGTAAAAAAAGTTCCAAGACAAATCTCTCCTTTGCCCTCTTCCCTCCCCACACCCTTACACAATGCACATTTTGTGGACTATTAATAGTTTGGAATTCCTAGTTAGAAATTACTGTACACCTAAGTTGCATGGATCTTATTGTCTTCTTTCTCCACCATAAGCTCTGGATTCGCCTGTAAAATATACGCCCCGTAATAGTTTTATATTTCCAGAGGGCCAGTTCTGCATCTGCTCTTCCTTCTCTGAGTCATATGCCTTTATGTCCCGTCTTCTTTCAGTGTTTAATTTCCTTCCACATTATTGCCTATTGGTGTTTTCCGGTTGATCTTTTGTGCTAAATTCTAAACACCATGTGTGAATTCTTCCTCCTATTTGATAAACCAGAGTGAAGAGGTGTTCTAAGGTCTGCACCTTCTCTTCAGTGGCTTACATTAAATCTGTACATTCCTGGGACCTTCCCTTCCTCAAGAAGAAATCTAGCACAGCCCTTGCACAGCATTTTAAGAATTGTTCCTGCTCCAGGTTGGGCATGGTGGCTTACACCTCTAATCCCAGCACTTGGGAGGCCGAGGCAGGTGGATCACTCGAGGTTAAGAATTCGAGACTAGCCTGGCCAACCATGGCCAACATGGTAAAACCCTATCTCTACTAAAAATACAAAAATTAGCTGGGCACAGGGGCAGGCACCTGTAATTCCAGCTACTCCAGAGGCTGAGGCAGGAGAATTGCTTGAATCTGGGAGGTGGAGGTTGCAGTGAGCCAAGATCACGTCACTGCACTCCAGCCTGGGCAACATAGTGAGACTCCATACCCCCAGCCCCCCCCAAAAAAAGAATCTTTACTGCTCCCACATTTACTGATTAGATTTTGGTTTGGGAGATACTCTTGACCACTAAAATTTGAAAAAATAATTCTGCTATATTACCTGCTTTTCACTATTTTTTAAGTAAAATAATTTTTCATATTATTATTACATATTTTTAGGTGATTTTGGAAGTAAATGCTCGGGATATTTTTATTCCTCTAGAGCTTCTTGCTCTAGCAACATAATAATCTAAGTTAAAAGAACTGGCTCAAGATGTGTAAATGTTATTTTTTTGGATTAAAAATATATTTTTCCCATTTCTCTTGCATCTCTCTTTATTTCCATGTATTAGGAACTGTAAATGCCAGATGTATATAATCTTTTTTTTTTTTTTTTTTTTTAATTTCCTAGAATGTCACATCCTGCAACTTCTTCACAAGCTGTGTTTGTTAAATAGCGGATGATGGAAGCTTTGTCGCCTGCCCGCCCCCACACCCACCAACATAGTCATTTAATGCTCATCAGTGATAACTGCTGTGCGAATTTAGTTGATTTGTGCTTGCTTCACTGTCAGTCTTTGGTTTTACGAAATCTAGGAAGAACATACCAATGTACCTATGCATTTTAGAGAAAGTTTTATTTTATCCCATATCCTGTGTTACATCACTGTATCTTAACTGGATTTTTTTGGTTTACTTTGTCCTTTTATTTTAAACTTTTTATCAAAGTGATAGTTGTATAGTTTAAAAGTCAAGGCCAGGCGCAGTGGCTCACGCTTCCAATCCCAGCACTTTGGGAAGCCAAGGCGGGTAGATTACCTGAGATCAGGAGTTCAAGACCAGCCTGGCCAACATGGAGAAACCCTGTCTCAACTAAAAATACAAAAATTAGCAGGGCATGATGGCGCATGCCTGTAATCCCAGCTACTCGGGAGGCTGAGGCTGGAGAATCACTTGAACCTGGGAGGCGGAGATTGTGATGAGCTGAGATGGCGCCATTTCACTCCAGCCTGGGCAATAAGAGCAAAACTCCGTCTCAAAAAAAAAAAAAAGGGCAAATAATATTTACAATGCTAACACACAACAAATAGCATTTTTGTCACTCCATCTCTCACTAGTTCTTGTCAGCTGTTCTCATTCCTCGCACCTGTGAGGGTTAAGCTACACTTTGGTTAGCACAAGTGCACTTTCCAGTACGCTTACCATGTGATGACTTATCTCCTCTATATGCATGTAGGAAAATTATCATTAATAGTGGTTCCTTAAGTAGTACTTGGGGAGAGTGACGGGTGGCATGTGCATGCTTCGTGGCCTTATTTAATCAAGCACTCTATTCTTGATTTACTGATGAACTCCTTGACCCTTTAGATTTCATAAAGGCTATCATGAGATTTTCTGGATATAGAAAATGTAGCCCAGTAGTCTTTGTCAACTTCATTGCTGGTGGTTTTTTTTTTGTTTGTTTGTTTAGGTCCATATTTTTATATAAGATGATTCTGGTATTTCTAGATTTTTTCATTCTTACCTTTCATTGACTGTGGAAGAAAAGGCTCTTGCCTGCAAATACTCTAGCATTCCAACATAGTTATGTCAAATACCACTACAAATTTAGTTGTCTTCAAAAGGAAAGATTTTATTCATTCTAAAATATAATGAAAGTTCAGTATTTTAGAAAATAAAAGTCTGACTTTTCATAATAGGTTGCCAGGGAACTACACTGAAAGCAAAATATTAGAGCCAGTAGGTGGTTATGTGTTTAAGAGGATAACAATATTAACAAATTCGATTTGGCAACAGCATTAAAATTGCACCTGAGAAAATCTTCATTTGTCTTGCAGTAGTCACTGAAGGAATTTTGTTGTTTTCATAGGTGTAGGGGTGAAAGTTTAGCTCCACTTAAAAGAACAAAAGTGCTAAAGAGAAACTATTCTGAGAATCATAGATTTGCATGAAAAACCTCACAAAGGAAAAATAGAAATTGCCTCAGCATGAGAGATGGAACATATTTTAAGATAATTGGAGACTGTTTTCTATGTGCTCTCTTTCGCTTCGTTTTGAATTCTGTATGTACTGTTACTGTCTCTTCATTTTTTTCCTTAATGTATTCTGAAAATTGTAAAGCACTACTGAGGATCTCATTACTACTTGTGAAATTACCTTTCTCTGTATCATTGGATAATTTTTTTGTAGTCTTACAAGAAAAAAGGTATCTTAGCACAGGCTATTATATTGTATCTATCTGACATCAGTGAAAAGAGTAAAAGTACATTTTGTGAAAGTTCAAATACACTGTAACAATTTCCTTTAGGTGAATATTTTAAAGCTATTTCTTTTTTTGTATACTCAAGTTTTACAGAAATGATCTTTTTGCCTTCGTTCCTATTTTTCTTCATTCATATCTCTAAAATTTACATTTTGCCTTCTAACTTAGCTGAGATGCTTGCTATTAGTCATTTTCTTGGTAAGTGTGGTCAGAAGTGGTATAGTTGAAGATGTCCCATTATTTGGTGAACACATGAGATTACAAACTCAACTTTTGCCTCTCTTTTGAAAGGCCCTGAGACGGGAGTTAAAAGAGAAAGAATATTCCGTCCTGAATGCTGTTGACCAGGCACGAGTTTTCTTGGCAGATCAGCCAATTGAGGCCCCTGAAGAACCAAGAAGAAACCTACAATCAAAAACAGGTGAGACTGGTTTCTCTGCTGCATCATCAAAAACACATGCTAAGAGAAGAAAAACCCCAATGTCAAGTAGGAAATTTCCTTACAGCATTTTAGGATCTAATATTTAAATCTTTTCTTCCAAGTGTTACTTTAATCAAATATGCCATTATTCGACAGATATCTAGATTCTTAAACTAAAAAAATAAAATTTTTGTATACCTCAGTATCAGTTTTGAAGGAAACTAACTGCAGAAAATATAGATTCATCTAAAAAGTATACTGTAAGTATAAAAATTTCTGTAAGAAAAATTTATATTTCTTATATTTAAACAAGTTACATGATAAATAATTGCAAATAGTAGAAAGTTATTAAAATACAATAGTAAGTATGTAAAATAGTTAAAGATCTATAAGTAAGATTACTTTTGTTAATGACACACCAAAGTCCTTTCTTTTATAAGCAGGCAACATTTCTTTAATTTAAAAGTAACACCCTGTAATGTTTATTTACTTTGGCTTAAAACTCAAGCAATAACTACCTTACTAGCAAAATTACTAGCAAGAATTTATATTTCTCATATTTAAACGTGTTATATGATAAATAATTGCAAGTAGAAGACATTTATTTAAATGGGAAGTATAAAAAATATTTAAATATCTTTATGTAAGATTACTTTTAAAAATGAGACACCAAAATACTTTTCTTTTACAAGCAGACAATGGAATTTATTTAATTTAAAAATAACAATATGTAGCATTTATGTACTTTAGCTTAAAATTGAAACAGTAACTTACCCTACTAGCAAATAGCGATATATCACATAGTAAACTTAAGAGAAAATGTGTCATGAATTTTGGGTCCAATATATATCTTCATTGTGATTTTTCACTGTTGACAATCAAATCATTCTCATTCATTTTTTAAAATAAACATGCCATTCAAAATCATTTTTCATCATTCGCTTCACATAGTAACAGCAAACCTGAAAGATTGCCTCATGCTGTGTCCAGCAATGTAAATCATGAACATTTATTACTTGTAAGGGAAGCATAGTTGGAAAATGCTTTCTTTGGCAGCAGCTGGAACTGGATCAGACATATGGACAGGTAGCCATTTTCCTACTAAATCTTTCTCAAGGAAACTTCTTTAGTCCAAATAAATTTCCCATCAAGACCATAATCGTTTTGACTCTGAAGCTATTTGTATATGTGTGTGTGTATGCACACACACACAGAGCACATTTAACTTGTCTAGCATTCCTTTTTATTTTCTGCTGGTGGTATCCCTACCTTTCCAGTTAGCCTCCTAGGAAGCTAGGTCATTGTTGAGTCTTCCCACTTTCCACCAAATCCAGTGGTCTACAAATCACTCACAATTATTATTCCTTTTATTTTTGTTTTCTTCGAGACAGAGTCTCACTATGTCACTTAGACTGGAATGTAGTGGTGTGATCTTAGCTCACTGCAAACTCTGCCTCCCAGGTCCAAGCGATTCTCATACTTCAGGTTCTCAAATAGCTGGGACTAAAGGCTCCCGCCACCACACCTAGCTAGTTTTTGTATTTTTAGTAGAAACGGGGTTTCACCATGCTGGCCAGGCTGGTCTGGAACTCCTGGCCTCAAGTGATCCGCCCGTCTCAGCCTCCATAAGTGCTGGGATTACAGACGTGAGACACTGTACTCAGTCTCATATTTGTTATTTATATCTTTGAAGAATTATTCCTTCTGAGTACTCCGTTACATATAATTTATACACATACTCATATCTACATATACCTACAACGTACGTGGACACACATACTCCCATTAATTCTGCATTCTCAGCCTTTTGTGTTTAGTTCTAATATAGTTGTAGGCAGAATCTGTTGCTACTTTTCGTAGCGTCTGTCTCACTGCATTGTTCTGTCATCTGTGTGCAACACATAGCATTTGCCAATCCATTCTTTCTCCTCCACTTTAATCTGCTACTGATAATTTAATCTTATATAATCATATTCATGTTTCTCCCATGATTATACATCTTACCTGACTTTCCATTGCATACTGAAAAACAGTCTTGTCCTCCAGCATGATATTTATTATTTTGTTTTCTTTATTATTTTATTTATGGCAGGGTCTTGCTCTGTTGTCCAGGCTGGAGTGTAGTTGTGAAATCACGGCTCACTGTACCTCAACCTCCTAGGATCAAGTGATCCTCCCACCTCAGCCTACAGAGTAGCTGAGACTACAGGCTACCTTTTTAAAAATTTTCTGTAGAGATGGCATCTCCTTGTGTTGCCCAGGTTGGTCATGAACTCCTGGGCTCAAGCCGTCTTCCCACTTTGGTCTCCAAAAGTGCTGAGATTACAGCCATGAACTACTGTGCCCAGCCTAGCATAATATTTATTTTAAAATTCTTTGTAATTGAATCCCTCCTGATTTTTCAACAAAGTTTTTACTACCATTTTTATAGTTCCATAACAGTCTACTTCCTTGAATGATTTTGGAACTGTCTTGTCATAGACCTGCTACATTCTCTTCTTCCATCTTTTGGAGTTCTTTCAAAAGAGAGTTTTAAGGCTTACTTATGTCCTTAACATACAATATTAGAATGGATAAGAGCCTTAGAGATGAACTAGTCCAAGCCTACTCACTTAACAGATGAGAAAACTGAGGTCCATCAGGAGAAATGGACTGCTCAGGTCTCAGCCCAGTCCTGTTGGATATTTAACATGTTTGTATTGATTTTCAGATGTTAAAATTTCCTTTCTTGCCCCGAGTTGAAGAATCCAGTTTTGATCATTTTACATCCTATGCAGTGCCTGTATATATCAGGCAGTCAATAAAAGTTCGATGAAGAATACATGACTGCCTGGGTAAATAAGTGGTATAAAGAAATTAGTTTAGTTATTATTGTAACTTACATACAATCTATTACAATAAAATTTTTGTGAGCTAGATGGTTAACAATGATTCCTTTCTCACCCCTCCTTCTGCCATCACCGCCATATTTAAAAACAAGGAAAATGAGCCCAGATGTGTCATGTACCCCATAAGTATATACACTTATTATGTATCCACCAAAATTTAAAAAAAGAAAGTGAGCCCAAGCTGTAGAGAATTCTTTGAAAGAGTTGAACTCATCAGTACTTGCTTTTCCTCACAATCTTAAGTCTATAAAGAATAATTGCAGATGGGAGAAACTAAATCAGCAGTAGAGTGATTGGATTATTGGTTTTTAAGACGAAATGGAAATAAACCTCAACTTTTCTAGAATAAGCGCTCAACATTTATGGGATTCCTTTCCTATATCTATCAAGAAACCCCTGCCCTCTCTCACCACCCTGAGTCCATTCCTCCTACAGTGTTTGCATCATACCTCATACCCCTCCAGCCTCTGGGTTGCTCAGGCTAAAATCCACTGGGCCACTATTGGCTCTTTTTTCCTTTTGTGACTCAAATCCATTCTGTCAGCAAGTCCTGTCATCAGCATGTTAAAAATGTACCTAGAATATGATCCTTTATCACTATGTCTGCTATCCTCTCCTGGTCTCAGCCCCACCATCTCTTACTTGGATGATTGCAGGTTCCTTCAGCTCATCTCCCTCCTCTGCCTTTGCTCCCTTATTTGAGATTTCCAACACAATAACCATAAGGACCATTTGAATATATTAGTCATATCATATCACTCAGAGAAGTCAGATTCTTATAATGGCTCACAGAATCTATGCCATGTTACGTTTCTGATCTGGTCTCTTATTATTGTCCCTTTCATTCCACTCCTTGTAGATATATGGTCCATGAAGACAGAGGTTTTTTCTTTTTTTTTTCACGCTGTATTTTGTAATATTTAGAATACTATCTGGCACATGGTAGGTGCTGATTACGTAGTTTTTGAATGAATGCATGTGTGAGCTGAGCACTGTTCTAGATGGATAAAGAAGTATAAGACATGTTCCTGAGAAGTTTTCAATGTAGTGGGACATCAACACTAGCGCACAGGGTAAAAAAGCAAGCAATGTAAAAATGTCTATACTCAGGCACTCAGTTGTGTCCTGAGTGTTCTAAGCGATATGGGCATTCCAGGAGAGAAGGACTCTGAGGGTCAGAGTGGAGAGGCTGATTCCTGAGCTAGTCTTAGAGGTGTGGACAGGTAGGAAGTGATTCAGTTCAGGAAAGAGGGATGGCCATGCTGGGAGACAAGATCCTTAGCAGAACAGCCCAACCGTAGAGGGAGAGCCGCTGTATACTGGGGAGTCAGTCGACATCCTGGCCTGGTTGCCAGTCTTGTGCCTGGACGGGAGATGGGGATGAGATGCTCGTATGTGCTGAGGGGTTCAGACTGCAGAGGACCTGGACAGTCAGGCAGAACACTGTGACTTCATGCAACAAGGAAGAAGGTGCTAGTACAGGTTTATTTTTTTAAGCTTGGGGAGAAAATGAGAAGTTTACTTGTCTCATCAATTTAAGATCTGCCTTCAGTTGGCTTTTCCTGTCTCCTTGCTTCCTGAGTACTTTAAAATTGATAGAAAGTGACTTTATAGCAGTAAAAAGTGTTACATCACTAAAACTCCACATTATTCTAGACTCTTCTCAGTGGTCAGTCATATAAGAGTTAAAAAGATACTGGCTTTTGACTCCTTATTTTTCTGTGACATTCAGATGTTTTAAGCCCCATTTTTTAAATACTACATTTGGTGGTCAAGAAAAAAAGTCATGTCAGTTTAGCTTCATGGGGTATTTTTTTGTTTATGATTAGCAATTTTCATACTGCCTCCTTTCCTGATATTATTTTCTATAACACTGGCTGGTCTTACCTGTTGTTAAAAATAAATGAAAGAAAACTATCCATAATAGCTTTTATGCTTTTGTTGTTTGCCATGGCTTATGTACAGCAGCTATTAGAAATAGCGGGCATTTGAAGATTAGTTATCCTGTTTGATGCAGAAGTACTCAGTGTTGGAGAGGTTAGATCAGGGAGAAATCAAGCGATTTTTTTCCGGTTCTATTAAGCATTTTGTGAATATGTGATGTGTATCATGCTATAAGGACATACCAAGATGGAGTCACCTCTTTAACCATTCTAGAAAATACTTTTCTCTATGATTTTTATCTCCAATGCCTTTTTCTTCTTCCAGCTCCTTTAAAATTTTTTTCTATTAGCAATTATAGTGTTGTGCGTATTTTAAAATGTTTAAAAATCACTATTGACTATACCACATTAGGTCCTTCCATACCAGTGTTTTGCTAGGCCTATTTCAATACATTCTTAATTGGCATTTCTCCATTAACATAAATATTAAAATGATAACAAACCTGGCATGAGGTTTCCTGGGGTAAAAACTGTCCACAGTGCGTGCCGTGGGGTCTGAGCTCCTCCGCCTGGCACAGAAAGCTGCACAGTGATTTGGCCTCAGCTTTTCCATCCGGCCCCACCTCGTGCCTCTCTTCACTCCACTCTTGAGGTTCGTTGGAAGCCAGGCTCCTCACCATGTTCTGCAGGTAGTGATCTTCCTTGCCTTTGCCCCATTGCCCGTCCCGGTTTTCCGCCTGTAGGTCCTCTGACCTGATTTCCAGCACTTGCCTCATTCATCCATGCAGCTGCTGCTTTTCCTGCCGGCTCTGCTGGGGCTTTGTGTCTTCCTGGCCACTTTCCCTTCCTGAGCTCTCTACCGTGATTCCCTGGCACCCTGTTGTCTCTCTCTCGATGTGTTTTCCAATGTCTGTGTCTGAAGCTCAGCACTTCCCTCTTTTTTTAGTGACTACCCTCCTTGAAGGAGAATCTCAAAGAGTGTAATAAACTGATCTGAGCAGCCAAGGTAGAGATTGTATGGAAAACATAATGCAGATCCTGTTCTTATGGGAAAGCCACTCAGGTACCTCTCAGATGTATTAACTCCTACTGTAGACACTGGTGTGACTATATGAACTTGATGTCTGGTACATGATGGGTAAGTAGCAAAATGAAGTGATAGGACAGGGACAAAGATTAGTGGTAAGAAATAATCCAGCAGTCTGAGAGCAATGAGGAGAAAGAAGTAATAAAGAGATATGCAGGAATCCTAAAATAAAACAAAACCAAGTAGTTTTGGGGACTTTTAACAGTAAAAGAAAACTGAAGCTATGAATTATGGTGTGTGTATTTCTTAAGGCAGAATATAAATCAGTTAAGAGAAGGCATAGGAATTTATATTATATTTTAGTAAATTTTCTTCTAAAATGGTAACCATAAAAAAAGGGCTAAATGGGTAAACTGTAGCTCTTTTAGAAAACTCAGCTACTCACATTTCTGCTTATAAATGGCTATTAAGTAAATATGATTTTTAACTGAACTAAAATTATCTGAATTGTTGTAGAAATATTACAGAGTTCACAGCTTTGTCAGTAGTCCCCATGTCTTGTTTGAGCAATATGGAAATACTTTATTTCACTTAATTTGTATCATGTCAATGTATACTTTTTCCTTTTAATGCAATTGAACTGGTTTTCATTTGATTTTAATCCCTAGTTTGTATGTGTTAAAAAGTATCACAGTACAACATCAATTTCTCATCCTTTGCATTGTTCTTGGTGCTTTTCAAGTCACTTTCATATTCATTCTCCTGTCTTTCCCAATGAATTGAGTTGATCATACAGTATGATTTTTTTTTAATAAAAACTCAAAGGCCAAGAAGATATTATGGTGCTGACCAAAGTCATCCAGCTAATGAAAGGCAGATGCAAGACTAGAGCCCTAAACGTCCCTAACAGTGACTCCCTTAACCTTTGGATTTTGGCTGGCTTTTGACTTATCCCTTCAATTTTATCTCCTCTATCCATGTTCACAAATGGCTGTCTGGCCCCTAACCTCCTAGCTCCTCCTTGACTGTCAGTGTCCAGAGCATCTTAACCTTGCATCCATGTTTTCTGGTCTCTCCTTGTGCTGCTAATCTCCCCTGGCTGTTCTTAGTCCCAGATCAGAATTCCTGTGTGAACCACACTGCTGCACAATGAAGCTGTGCAAGGCAATGGCCTTCATCCACCCTACCCCCGAACCTCCAGAGGGAACTAGGGAATACCTGTGCCTTCTCACCTGTTCATTACCTTCAGTTCAGTTTAAAAGTCAGATCTGCACAGGGGAGTTGAAGCTTTCTGTAAGTCTCCTTCTCTCCACACCACATACAGTTGCAAGCAGGCAGGCATGGGCGTGCACATGCACCCCTAACCAAACATATTTTATGATTTAAGGCTAAGGTATCAATCACTAAATAAAACTGCTAACAATTTTATAGGATATTTCACCTCTAAATGTGTTCAGAATATTACACAATTCATTGTATACATATGTATGGAGAAAATGCCTATACTCTGCTTTGATTTTTTTTTAGGTTAAAAAAGAGATTGCATTATTTTGTTGATCAGTTTCCTTAGGAATCATCTTTAAAAATTATTCCAGTCAAAGCATTACTGTTACTACAACTATGGTTTTATTTAAGTTGCCTGAATATCATTTCTGTTTCAGCCTGGTGCAGTCATTTTGCTTAATTTAAATATTTTCTTAATAATCATAGAAAAACCCAGCTATTACTTAATTTAGTGTATTTGTACATGTATAGTTGAGTGTAGTGGGTATAGTTGTCTATGTGTGTATATGCATATACAACTTTTACAACTTTATCTAGTTGTGTATGAATGTATATGTGATGAATGATTAATAATAATTTTTCAGATGAAAATGTGTGTGAATTAATGTTTTCCTCTGTGGTCTTTTGACAGATGGCTATGTATAGTTAGTAGTATTTAATATTTTAAATCAGGGTGTACTGTTTAATTTTTTAAATTTTTCCTGATATTATAGAAAGCTAAGTATTAAGAGTTTTTTTTCTCTGTGAAATCTCATATATTTTATGATATAACAAAGAAGTGACAAGTGACATATTCAGTTGATTATGTCAGTCTACTTTATGCCAGCATTAGAAAACTTACAGAAATAAAATTTCATGGTCAGTGAATCAGTGAAGATTTGAAATTATTATATCGTTTAGTAGAAGTTACTTTTATATTAATTCTCCATATATCCTAAGGTTACAACATTATTTTCTTGTATGTAGTAAAATGAAGACAAATTACACACTAGTTAATACAAGTGATTGGGCTAGTAAAACTAATGAGTGTTTTCTCCCAGGGCTTTTGTTTTCCTCATAACAGCTTTGTTAATTGGAACCTCATTCACTGTGAATGACAGACCTACAGCTTCCCTAAGTGTAGGCATGAGGGGGCAGGCATTGGCCTCCGTAACCAAGCCTCAGTAGAGACGTAGCTGACCACAGGGACAGGAATGCCACCCAGAAGGCTTTTCTCCATGTCTTCCTCTCTGCTTTTCTGTACAGGTTTTCATTTTCTTAGCTTTCCTATGACCGTATAGCTCGCAACCTCATGCCAGGAAGGACTCACCCTTCTTTAGATCCAGAACATTCCAGGAGAGGGCTCTGGATGACTCGGTTTGAATAACATGGGACTCAGGGTCTTTTAGGATTGGGCAGACCCTCTCCACAATATCATGCTAAATGGAGGAAGTATCCATTCCCATAAAGGAAAGGAGAAGTGAAAAATGTTAGTAAATGCACACATTCCCAACATGCCAGCATTTCACAGGCGCTGACCATGTGCCACACACTGTGCCGAGAAACTTACCTGCCTTGTTTAAATGCATTCTCACAATAACTCCTTGAGGTGAATACTTACCACCCATTTGACAGACGAGGAAACAGAGTTTGAGAGGCTTAGAGGCATACTGTCTTCTGTGTGACAGAGCCAAGATACAAACAAAGGTTTATGTCGCAAAACTTGATGCTCTTAACTGCCATAGTGTACTATCTTAAACTACTTCAATAGTCATTCATATTTCAAGATACTCAATAGAAACAAAATTTTATTTTCCATATGCTTCGATTTTAAAATAATTCACAGAGTAATTGAATATGTTTATGACTCTTTGCTGTTGGTCTTTCTTCACTGAAATACCACACTGCATAATAGAATCATAAACAGTTCACTGATTTCCTGACACTGAGGGAGAAGGTTTCTAGGCAATCGTAGACTTTGTCTTTTTAATTTTCATATAAAAACTTAAAGTATAAGTAATTGCTTTCAGGCTTATAGACCACGACAATAATTTCATTAGCTTCTCAAGTCCAAATTAGATTAGTAAAGTTGTAATGCATGAAAAAGCACAGAAAAATATAATGTTATGTTCTTTTCCAGGGTTCTTAACTACAGAGCAGTAATGTGATTTTTCACAAATAAAAGTTCTATAATATCTGTATGAATATAATGCATCTAGTCTTCAGCTTTTCTAAAATATAATGAGCCAGCTGAGTAAGCCCATTGATTGGGTAAAAATTTGGAATTTTTTTTTCATGCTAACTCCTACCATAGTAATAAAATTTCATTGAAGTAAACAACAGTCTTCACGAACAATTATATGATAAAGCTTTGTTTGATGGACATACCATTTTCAATTAATTGTTTACCATCTGTTATGTTCTCTAATCAGTGTTACAGCTATTCATAAATCACATTTGCTTCATAAAAAGATGGCAGTAGTTTACACCGTGTGTATTTTATTGTGATCAGCATCTGGGACATTACTTCCTGATTTAAACATAAAGGACAGGAAGATGCTAAGCTCTTTTAATGTGGTATAAGGTACTTATTTTTTGTGATTGTTGTTCTTAGTGAAAAGCTGGTATCTTCGAAGAATGAATTAGAGATTTTCCTGTTTTTTAGGAAGTGTAATCCTAGGAAAGGCATAAATTCTCCTCTTCAATTAGACTCATCACTTATTTTGGCAGTACATAAACATAAGCCATACTTAGCTTATAAGAATGGCAAAACATGGATAGAATCCTCCAAATTTCTCTGTAGCTTGATCAATCACTAAGGGCTCTATTTAGCTGGGAAGCAGCCTGGGGAGAGATTGAGCAGTCATGTGGCAAGAAATAAAAGACTTTGAATCTAAAACTCAGTCCTTTGATTCTTAAAGGAGAAAGGGGAGAACTTTATTTTTTATTTTCTTTTTCTAGTTCAAGATATTGTACAGAGGTCGATTTATACATTAACAAGTACATTTTGATTGCCTACTCTTTGCAAGGGAGTGTCTAGACACTGGGGTTACAAAGGTGGGCAAAACAGAGATTTTTTTCTCCTGAAGCATTTTCAGCTTTTCCTTTCCTTTTAGTGCTACCTGCCTGCCCCCAAGGATCCATCTGTTGATGTCCAGCCCAAATGAATTAACTTGAATAAATTGCAAAACTGTCACTACTTGGAGGAAATTCAGAGATTATTCCTGAATAAAGAAAATTGAAAGATCTCAGGTTGCTTAGCGAGGCCCTGGCTGTCTGTTCCAGGGTCTCTTCTCTCTTCCTGCTTCTTTCCTTGAAGTTGCATCTGTCTAGTGGTTGGCTCCTGCTTCTTCCTCCACTCAACGCTGGGCTAATTTACTTTGACCCACTTCACAGGAAGAATAAACCTTGAATGTAGTTAGACTCCAGTTCTGCCTCTGTTGACTTCAGGTCAGTGGTGCCGTGTAGCTCCCTCCACAGTGTGTTGTGTATTCTGAGTGCCCCTCCATTTGTGTCCCCTCTCTTAATACCTTGCATTGAATATTTGTGGAAGGTGGTCCCTAAATCTATTTACTTTTGAGTTCTTGATGTTCCCTAAATATATCAATGTTCTCTTTTATTTAAACAAAAAAGAATTTGAGAACTCCACTGGCAGTATGGATGCATCCATGCCATCTTATCATATCCGTATTGAAACATTTAGGCTGCATATTAACAGGTGAATCTGCTCTGAGTAGCCTCTCGTTATTGTCAGCCTTATAATTTATTAGATGGACTTAATTAGAAGCACTAATCAGCCATGGCACTTGATGATGTACTTGTAATCTGGCTCATAATGAGCAGTTGTCATCAGTTATTGTACAGAGTAGGAAATGGTCAGGGTCCTCTCAAACACGGATTGAACAGTTCAGGGCTATTAAATGGATCCTAATCATTTCATCAGAAAATTGGAAAAGAATGTATTTCCCCAGTATTTTAATCAGAAACATCTTTTGGTCATGAGGAAGAGAGCGAGAGAAATAGGCGAGTAAAGAAAGAGAGATATTGAGAGAGCAAGTCAAGTCTTTTCCCTTAAGTTCTTGTTGGCTCATCAACCTGGTTTGCTTATGTGAAAATCTCTACAGATATTTAAGCCTCCCAGAGTTACTTATAAAATAGTCAAAAGGAATTAAAGGGTAACCTTTCTCAACAGCTGACTGTGTGCCACACATGTGCCCGTAGCTTTCTATTTATTAACTGAGGTTGAAAGAGATAAGGAATATATCTAGGATTATGTAACTAGTTAGTATTGGAACTAGCATACAATCTTCTAATCTTTTCTTCTACCAAGAAAAGATTCAGATATGCAAATTAGTAGCACAGCATTTATGCTATGCAACTAAACTGCAGTAAAAATGCTAGTTGTGAATTGTTTTCTTTATTTAATATTTCCTTTTCATCTTTTGGTAGAATAAAACAGTAAGATTATAGATACATGCAAAAAAGCAGAGAGTATAAATAAGGTATTTGGAATTACATACTTGAAAGGACTTAGTAAGGTTGATCCTTCTATTTCACAACAATTTTTTATAAGTGCTTTACACAGATGTGAGAAGGAGGAAGGAAAATGAAGTGAAAACATGTCCACTTAAAAGTGTAAAGTTGAATATTCTCAATAAAAAGGAGCACTAAGAATTCTATTCAGTCCAACTCAATTAAGTAATTATATACTGAGGACATACCAATCTCTAGACTGGCTACTGTAAAATTAATATGGAAAGAAAGAAAACGTTCATGACATTGGGTTTTAAAACTTAAAGAGTAGAAAAGCCACAATGGAGATAAATGTTGATATCATAATTGAGAAAGAAAATACAATACATATGGGAAATCTTTATTAAAAATAACACTGGGCTAATTTTAATATTTTCTACCATTATTTCATGGGCGAAACATAGTTCCCTTTTTAAAATTTAAAAAATAGCTTCGCATAAGCACTCAAAGGAAGGGTTTCTTTTTCTCTACTATTAAGATTTCTTTGAGATATGCAGAGGCTCAACCTTCTTACATAATTAAACTGAAGTAAAATAGACTCGAAATAAAATATTTTTCTAGCATGAGAAAATAGGGTTTGCACTTGATGAAACTGGGCTGGGCAGGTCAAGTAACTGGCCTAGGGGCAATGGGCAAAATGGGAGCAGGGCTGATTCCGGATTCTAGTCCCTGTTCCTGGTTCAGCTTTGGTTTCCCACCTGCATTCCAGTGAAGTGTACTGTAGTCTTTTCCCTCATGATATAAAGGAGAGCATGGCATCAATGCTGTGCTACTGATTTGCATATCTGAAGAAGTTAAGCTAATTGGATGACAGAAAACCTCAGGATTTATCTTTCCTTTTTCCTCTCTTCCTTTGTCTTCTTCCTGTTTCTTCTTTTTAAAAGATAATTATCTGTGCTCCCTTAAATATCTTTGTAAGGCAATAAAGAAATTGGCATTTTAAAATTATAAAATATAAATATAAGTATATTTATAATCTCTAATATATAAATATATAATATAAATACATACAAAAATATAAATAATAGGCAAGGTGCAGTGGCTTATGCCTATAATCTTAGCCCTCTGGGAAACGGAGGTAGGAGGATCACGTGAGGCCAGAAGTTTGAGACTAGCCTGGGCAACATAGTGAGACCTCATCTCTAAAAAAGACAAAAAACAAAAAAATTAGCTGGCCACTGTGGCACATGGCTGTGGTCCCAGCTACTCAGAAAGCTGAGATGGGAGGATTGCTTGAGCCCAGGGGTTTGATACTGTGAGCCATGGTCATGCTACTGCACTCCAGCCTGGGCAACAAAGCAAGAACCTGACTTAAAAAAAAAATGGTTTGTATAGATATAATTTTTAAATCTATGTAAATATATAAACAATTATAATACATATACAATTTTATTTATGTACATTATATATGAAAATATATTTTTTCTTCTGAGTAGTTGAGTGTATATGTATGTAAAAAATTAAAATATAATTCCACCCTCAGATTTTGGCCAGTTCAATGGGAGGAGCTGAAGGGAGGCGAATGGAGAGTGACCGGGCGCGTGTGCGCGCACACACACACACACACACACACACACACACACACACTTTAGAGAGTAGGAAAGTGACATAGAAAAAAAAAGGTCTTCCGGTCTCAGAATTGCTAGCAAATGTATTTGGTTTTCTCCTGCTCTTTCCTCCGGTTTTTCTAGCATGAGCCTCTCTTACCGCCTTTCCAGTGCAGATTAGATGACCCTCTTATCACTGAGCTTCATTTGCTCTCTGGTCTCCAGTATCTAGTGGCTGTGCTCCTCGTGGGGTTGACACCAGAACCCAGTGGCGTAGAAATGTCCCGTGAGCTTCAGCTAATGGTCCAGAGAGATCAGTTTACATGCCAGCAGGCCCGCCGCATTCCGTCCTGACACCTGTTAGAAGCACCTGGGAGCCTCGACGCCTCGCCATGGCAGACCTGACACTGACCAGGGAAATCCGTAGCTTTTGGGGAGGGGCCCTGGATTACCAGCTGGAAAACTCCCTCACTCCGTCAGTGTCAGGTTTCTGATGTGACACTGCAGTGCTTCACTGATGGAGAGGATTGTCCACTCGTGTAGGTCGTCGGCTACAGCATTTACCACGGAATACCTGTTCAGAAAACTTCACGTAACGTTTGTCCTTTGATTTTCAAATGAGAGGACTTTTTTTTTTTTTAAAGAAGGCATTTACGTTTTTTTAAAAAAAATTTTTTTCTGCCTTTTTGATGTTTGAATTTATTTATTTATTTTCCCAAATAATCATACCTTCATATTTCACATGTTGCTTCTTCATATGTGTTTCACAGACTTCTGGAAAGTTTTTGTTTTGTTTTTCACTTTGCTCCCTGCTTGGCTTAACAGTATGCACTCAGCTGGGACTGTTGCTGCACTGGGAAACTCTTATTTTGACTCAAAAGTGATTAGTTGATATGTTTCCTTTCTGGCAGACAGATGGTGAATTGAACATAGAGCTTTTCTTTTCTTCCGAGTAGCTGCTTGAGTGGGGATTATGTAATAAATACCACACAAGAACTGCTCAATAAATAGATTTTTGCATTAAGGAAAGGCAAAAACGTCAGAGGCAGTAGACAATGTTTTGACGCAAGATAAAGAAGCCATGGGCCTGCCCGTGCCAGGTTATTTAATGTCTGACAAAATGAGTTTTTACTTTATCTGAGGAAAATTATCATAACTAGGTTGTCCGTTCTGAAATGAGTGGTGTATTTCTTTTTTTACAGTAGTAGATGCTTGCTATATCTTTGAAAAAGCCCAAGTAACTTATTAACAGACACAGGTGTTTAATCATAAAAGTTACGACCTCTCATGAGACTAAGAATGATTTTTTTGTCTTGACATAGCATTTTATATTTATATAAAACATATAAAATGTTTTATATATTTATCATTTTATAGATACCTTTTTCTTTTCTTTTCTTTTTCTGATGCAGTTTCACTCTTGTTGCGCAGGCTGGAGTACGGTGCTGTGATCTTGGTTCACTTCAACCTCCGCCTCCTGGGTTCAAGCAATTCTCCTGCCTCAGCCTCCCCAGTAGCTGGGATTACAAGCATGCACCACCACGCCCGGCTAATTTTGTATTTTTAGTAGAGTAAGGGTTTCTCCATATTGGTCAGGCTGGTCTTGAACTCCTGACCTCAGGTGATCCACTCACCTCAGCCTCCCAAAATGCTGGGATTACAGGTGTGAGCCACCACGCCTGGACTCTAATTGACTTATTTATTTGTCTAGTACTAGTATATTCAGCCTATCTACTGACTGTGATGTTTTCTCTTCTTCTCTTCAATTTAGCTGCCAAGAGATTTTTGAAATTTCTCTGTAGACTCCCACCACTTAAGCAGCACAACTCGTAGTTCTGTGGTTGCTGAATATCAATGCCTAGAATTTTTGGAAATTTAGAAAGACAAACATATGTGTTTTTGTCACCTTTGACTTGGCTTTTAAATAATATTTAAATAAAGTCAGGCAGACCAGTTTACACTGAGGATGAAAGTTGTGGTTTAGGAAAGCTTGCTTCGGTGCATTTTATGATGAAGTTCATCTACGGTGAAGTTTGATGAACTTTAGATCATTTTACAAGTGATTTGGAACATTTGGAGGTGAGGTAGAAATTGCTGATGTGTACTGAAAGATGAGTTGTTGTCGCAAAGAAGAATATGATCTCCGTCTCAAATTAATGTACGGTTTACCTTGATTGCATGTTTCTGAGCTTCCTCTTTATTTGCAGTGGACAGTCGGACGCCACCATCAAACCAGCTAGCTAGGAAAGGAGGTGTTTTAAGGTGTGGAAGATAGAGAGGCCCCAGGAGAGTGGAGCTGTGCTGGAGACCTTTGTAAACTGTCCTGAGACTTTTCCCCACTGTGTTTGTTGCAGTCCTCTGCCATTGTCTTACCAGCTCCCCATTTCTCATAGTCTGACCCTGGGCTTTGAAGTTGACTTTGATTTCTGTCTGTATCCTTTGATTCTCCTCTGGACTCGCCCTGCCTATGTCCTGTTGCCTGTCCATTTGTTATGGCTGCTCTTTTTGTATGAAGTTTATTTCAGGCATTGTAGAAGCCCCCTTGCTCTATTACGTATTTAGGATGGTCCTTGAAATCTTGCTGTTTTCCTGCTAAAATGTTTGTGGGCTGCAGATGATACCCTTTATTAAAAATAAACTGCTAAACAGCCTTAGAGATTATCGTTATCTAAGATATGTTATTTGCCTTCAGTTATTTATTTTTAGGAACACAATAATCTTATTTTCTGAGCATTTCAGCTTATAATTTATAGTCATTTGTCATTAATTATACTTACCATTTCTCTTGAGAATACTGAAATGAAAAAGTGTCTTTGGGTTTTATGTAACTAAATTTATGAAAAAGAAAAATTGGTTTATTTCTTATGTTATCTTCTTACATTTCTGGCTTTACAAATATATTAAGATTCAAAAACCAGGTCAATTTATTAATCTCAGTAACTGTTTCATTCTCCTTTTGAGTGTATGATTAGGTGTGGCAGAGAATTCATGGATGAAGTATGGGGAAATTTTTTCTTACCCTCGCCAATTTTTATCCAGGAGTAATTTTTTCTTACTTTTTCTCTGTATACCTCAGTAGCATTGGTAACACTCACACTTGGCTATTAAGAATATGCAATGAGACATCCAAATTATTCTGTTTCTTTTTTTTTTTAATCACAGAATTGACTCCTGAGGAGAGAGCCCAAAAGATTGCCAAAGCCATGCGCAAACAGTCTTCTGAGGTCAAAGAAAAATGGGAAAGTCTAAATGCTGTAACTAGCAATTGGCAGAAGCAAGTGGACAAGGCCTTGGAGAAACTCAGAGACCTGCAGGGAGCTATGGACGACCTGGATGCTGACATGAAAGAGGCAGAGTCCGTGAGGAATGGCTGGAAGCCCGTGGGAGACTTACTCATTGACTCGCTGCAAGATCACATTGAAAAAATCATGGTCAGCATCATCATCTTGGAAGGATTTCTAAGAAATGTTTTCTTGTTAAATGTAATGCATATAAAGAGAGCCACATATGTAAATTGTTATAAGGGATTGTTACAAAGCCAGCACCGTTGCAGCCCCACCCATCAGGAGTCAGGACAGATGCTTTCCATATGTCCCTCAACCCTGCCCTCAAATAACAACGAATGCAACTTTTATCATAATTTACATTTATTTTTGTTGTTTACCCAATGGTGCATCCCTAAACAATATAGATTAGGTTTACCTATTTTTTAAAAAAATTTAATCTCCAGATTTCCCTCTATTCCTGTTTTCTTTTCTTTGCAGTTTATTTGTTAAAGACACTGAATTGTTTGTTTTGTATGGATTCCTAGAGCCTGGATTTTTCAGAGTTGCGTCCATAGAGTGTAGTCTCCAGCTTCCTCTCTACTCTGTATCTCTTGTAAATTGGTGGTTGGAGGTAGAGATATAATCAAAAGCACACTCTTTTACTGGGAACTCTCATCTATAAATTGTATCTTACTATATGAGTATATTAATGAAGAATTAGTTTAGCTATAAATTCTGTTTGTAGTTAGGAATGCCCAAAGCTAAGGATGTTAGACTTATGGTTACATCCCTTTTGGTTCCCACCTTCTAGAACATCTCCAGAAAAAAACGTTAATAAAATTTAGGCAATAAGAGATAGAAATAACAGATTTAGTGTAGAGAAGGATTTATAGTAGCATACTAAACTAGGTAGTCATGAATCAAATCAGAGGATAAGCCAGTGAAAAATTAGATGTTAGGCTGACAGTATCCATTAGGAATGGAATTTTTATTGCAGAAGATATATGTCATTTGTGTACACACATTGAATGGCATTCTCCTTTTATATGCATGTAGCTAAACAGGAAAGAGAAAGAAGATCTAGGAAATTACCTGAATACTTAGGTTAATTGCGTAAGTAAATATACAAATGTATAGATACCAGAATAATAATAATAGGTAGCATTTACTGAGGCTTACTGTGTTTCAAGAACTATTCTTAGCCAGTTTGAATAGTTCTCTCTCTTAATCCTCACAGCAACCCAACAAGATAGGTATTATTATTATGCCTGTTTGCCAAATAAGAGAACTGAAAGTAATTGCTCAAGCCCGCATAGCTAATAAGTGGTAGGGTTTCCCTTCCTTTTTTCTTGCTTTTCTCTTTCGTTGCAGAGAACTTTTTACACAACTTTGATTGACTACTTTAATTTCAAGCTTTAAAAGTTAAATATTAAATTTTAAGCTAAATGTTTTTTATTACTAAAAGTGTACTGGTGTCTGCCATCTTTCTGTGTAAATATACATGTATCCAGCTATCCTATGAATTAAAGAGGCATCTTCCTAGTATTTTAAACCTTAGGATTTTAAAAATCATTTCCATGGATGGACTTGAGCTTAAACTAACCCACTGAAAACAAAACCTTTAGCACAGCTTCCTTGGAAGCTACACATTTCTTGTATTTGAATGGATAGATTTGACACTGAAAATCTTTAAGTCAGCAGTTTACAAAAATTATATTTTATTGGACTGCAAAAATACCTCTTGGTTAGAGCAGGAATTTACCCATTTGAATTGAAAGCATTAATTCATAGTGCAGAATGGTTAGTGTTTGGGGAAAAGTGAAGAATTGTACCTGGAGTTATTAAATGCCCAGAAGCTTGGGAGTTGATAATCGCATTTGATTAAACCATTTACCCACCTCTAAATCCAAATCCTTTTGTTTAAATCTTTAAGTAGAAGCCAAGAAAAATACAATTAATATTTTAATAGAAAGTAATAAACTATAAATTAAAATATTTTAATATCTTTTTAGGAAAAAAAATAAAATCCCAAGTCTTATTAAGACATGTAAAATAGATTCAAAGTCTGGGATGTGTTACATGTGGTTTAAAGTATACCCCAAATCTCATTGACAGTGTAGTCAGATAAAAGTAAGTAATGAGTTTTGCTAAATATTATTAAATATGTCAAAGCAACTGGAAAACAAAATCCTTGGGGGTAATCAAATAATGTCAACTCCCAAAATTATCGTTAATCGTTCTTATTTACAGAATACACACCTTCTGGCAAGAGAAGGGCATAGGAGTCACACCTGCCAACAGACTGCCAGTTAGCACCTTTGATACTAGCAGATGTTCTGTTTTTATGGCAAGGAAGGCCACATGGCCTACTATTCTGTTATAGGAAAGTGCAGTCATAACATGATAAATTGGTTCTTTATACTAGAACACACAGCAGTTCTGAAACCATTTTAAAACTTGCTTTATCTCAAGCCCCTTAATTTGGAAGCTCTTCAAAAACAAAAGATAAACTTTCTTGATAGAAAGACTTCTCCTTGCCATATAACACCTGACCATAAAAAGAAAAACAAAAAACAAAGACCTTGTTTGTCAAAGCTTTTTAAATGTTTTTACCTGTGGCTTATATAGAGAAACATTATCTTTGGAGAGGAAAAATTTAAACTTCTTTTCTGTTCCAAAAGATTTTTAAAGCCTGTCATGAAGTTATAATCTATTTTTTTAAAGTTTGCTATCTTTTGAAATAAAATTGATTATTATTTGAAATTATATGCATCTCAAAAGATTTTATAGCATTTCATTTTTAATCTTCAATAGATAAAAAATAAAAAGATGTTGAATTTAAAAGGGAATTGCAAGTCTTGAGTCCACCAAGTTACCTACCATGGAGACAATATTAATGCATAAAGTTAAAGTCATGACTGAAGAAACCTTGAAGGATTTGAATTCTGTCATTGTTCTCAAAAGGAATCTGAGGGACCCAGGCCTCTTCAAAGTCCAGACTGAAAAGTTCCCTTTGCCCACCCTAACCCACACCTCCTCCTGTCATGTGCTTCTATAGTAACTGTGAATGTTTTACACCTATAATGCCTCTGTTACCATACAACTGCTCTTCTTATTTAATCGTATTTGTGTGTTTGTCTGTGTATGCACATTGTGTCATCTATTAAAATGCCAAATCTGTAGCAGTGGAAAAAAAAGCTACCTCAACTCTTCCTCTCTTTCCATATTGCAGCAATTCCCATGACTCTGTACACTTCTCTTCTTCTACCCTGTCTTTGAAATGTTGATAGCTGCAGGGTTCAGGTGATATTTCATACTTTATACATGCTGATTTCAAACTTCCAGCATGCATAGTTCTCACGCAGACTCGAGTCTCTTAAAGAGACTCCCCACTTAAATGGTGGAGAGGCCAGGCGCGGTGGCTCATGCCTACAATCCCAGCACTTTGGGAGGCCAAGGCAGGTGGATCATGAGGTCCAGAGATTGAGACCATCCTGGTCAACATGGTGAAACCCTGTCTCTACTAAAAATACCAAAAAAAAAATAGCTGGGCATGGTGGCACATGCCTGTAGTCCCAGCTACTCGGATGGAAGCTGAGACAGGAGAATTGCTTGAACCAGGAGGCAGAGGTTGCGGTGAGCCAAGATCACACCGTTGCACTCCAGCCTGGGTAACAAGAGCGAAACTCCGTCTCAGAAAAAAAAAAAAAAAAAAAAAAAGAGTGGAGAATGTAGAAATGATGAAACCTGAGGGCCGATACTAATGGGATGTTTACAACACCTGCTACTTCTAAGTTAAGTTTGGTACATTATTAACTATAATTTTGTGGTGAATTTAAACTTTCCTTTTAGTATCCCAGTTCTGTTCTCCATTCTGTGTTAACTTAATATTGCTCAAATATCATTTTTGTGGGACTTTCTCAATAGAAATTAATTTTCTCTCTCTTGGATTGCAAGTCCTGTGCTAAATAGTGAGGGTCTATTCCGAAGCAGCTTCCATTTTTTTGTTGGGGACATCAAGAATACGGATGCCCATAATGACAACTTCTAAGTGCTCTTAGTACGTTGTTTTAATGACTCTAGACCTTGCTCAGAGGTGGCATTTGTCAACTGCCATTTGTCAATTCTAAGACTCATTTACCTCTTTTCCTATATACTCCACTCTTCCTGCCCCAGGCCCAACCACAGACAGTGTTTATAAATGATTTTGACAGGGACAGAACTTACTTCTTGAGTCTGTGTTAGGCCTTGGTTTCATGGTTAGGAAAGTTGTTTTTACTGGCCACTTTCTAATTTAATTTTAAGTGGAAATATGTTTAAATCAAGTTGTTGCATTTGGTGAAAAAATATTAAAGTAGCTATGTTAATAAAACAGGATAGAAAGAAAATATGAATACAAACTAAAGATAGAATCAACATTAGATATCAGTAAAATGGAAAATAATGACAAACATCTTCCAGAGTAAACTTCATGTAATAAAAAGTATGAAAGGAAATACATAATCATTTAAATGAGTTTGAATTCTAATTTTTCTCTTCACACACTTATTTATATTCTTTGGGTTATAAACAGTGACTTTTATATTCTTTGGGTTATAAATAGTGACGTTTTAGTTCTTCATCCAAGTTACGGAAAACCTGAATTATGTTGTCTGCTGTTGAGTAGACAGCTGTAATTGATGTCCTCTCAGCTGGCCTCGCCATTTATTTGAAGTACAGTTCCAGGACACCTGCATATGCCAAAAATCTTGCCTACTCAAGTCCACATTTCCCCCTGGAATCTGCCTATATGTGAAAAGTCAGCTCTCCATATAGACATGGGTTTCACATCCTGCAAATACTATATTTTCCATATGCTTGGTTGAAAAAAATCTGTGTATAAGTGGACCCATGCAGTTTGATTGAGATAAATGTGTGCATACGTGGACCCATGCAGTTCAGACCCAAGTTATTCAAGGGTCATCTGTACTAGCTTTTGTAATATTTTTTCCAATAATGTATCTTTTGGTTCTTCTAGGCATTTAGAGAAGAAATTGCACCAATCAACTTAAAAGTTAAAACAGTGAACGATTTATCCAGTCAGCTGTCACCACTTGACCTGCATCCCTCTCTAAAGATGTCTCGCCAGCTAGATGACCTTAATATGAGATGGAAACTTTTACAGGTATCATCTGATTCCCCTTCCCAATGCAGGCTCACACCTTGGGTGGCCTTTAAACCCGATCTCACTGTTCCACTACTCATCTCATTTTCTCTTTCTTTCTTGATGGTATCTGATAATGAATTTGGCATGTGATGACATCGGGTATTTGTCTTTCAGTATCTTGAACCTAAATGCCTCATTTATTTATAGAGTTTAATTTAACTTTTTGATGTACTATTCGTATGATATTTGTAGAAAACTGCAAAAGGTTAAATAAATCCCAGTAATTGAAACCTGTGGTAGGTCACAGAAACATTTTTCACATAATGGCTCATAAAGGAGTCATTTTTCTTACTTTCATCATGTATTTTTGTTTGTTTCATTTTGAAAAATTAAGGAAGTCTCTATTGTTTTTCTTCTAACTGGTTGCTATTTAAATGTCTTCCTTATTTTTTCCAGATAGCACATTTATACTAGTGGTGTTTACCTTTGCTTCTTAGATTTTAGCTAATGCAGTTGGTTTAATGATTCTAGACCTTATTTAAATATGCAATTTTGATGTAATGCATAAAAACATTTGACAGGTATAATACTTTATCATATAATAGATTTGCTGAATTAATTTAAATATCAAAACACTCAATGGTTCATATTTTCTTATTGAAATTGAAGAAGAAATTAGTATATAATATTTTACAATCTTCAGTCTTTGCAAAGAGTGTTGATAATGTAGGATTAGTAAAGCAAAATCTGTTAAATAAGGAAGGCATTTAAATAGCAACCAGTTAGAAGAAAAACAATAGAGACTTCCTTAATTTTTCAAAAGGAAACAAACAAAAATACATGATGAAAGTAAGAAAAATGACTCCTTTATGAGCCATTATATGAAAAATAATGTAGGATTAGTAAAGCAAAATCTGTTAAATTTATATGTGTTATCTAGTGGATGGAACACAGAAGAGTTTGAACTTTATTCTTTTTTTTATTCTGCTGTTTCTCTAATTCATTATCTTCCTGTGATGATTCTTATGGTCCATCTTGATTTACTTCCCATTCTATTTCTGTTATCACTGCTTCTAAAGATTAGAAGTTGGGGAAGATACTTGAGAGAAGATATGTATTCTGTCATCCTTATCTGTGATGCTGGTAACCTCTAGAGCTCAGATGTTAGTTGCTGGTTGGCCAAGAAGAGAAAATCTATGCTGGTAGGCTACACTGTTGAGTTGCAGGAATATTTTCTTTACTCATAAAGTGTGGCATTTGAATGCTGTTTGGCCTTAATGAACGAAGTGCAGTTTAAATGGCTAACCAGGAGGAACGAGTGCTGACTAGGGAACCAGACATACACAGTTTCATTTAAAGACAGCTGCAGACGAGATTGTCCTTCTAAGTGGAACAATGACAAGCATTACGTAGACCAAGACTAGAAAAAGGAAATGGAAATGTCAGTAGGCTGCATGCAGTTGTTATTGATTTGCATTTAGTTTCTCAGTTTAGTAACTCTTTACATTTTTATAATGCAGAGAACTAACTATAGAATGTGTATTTTTGAAAAGCTGGGCATGGTGGCTCATGCCTGTAATCCCAACATTTTGTGAGGCTGAGGTGAGAAGGTCACTTGAGACCAGTCTGGGCAACATAGGAAGAGCCTGTCTCTACAAAATAAAAATTTTAAAAATTAGCTGGGTGTGGAGGTGGTGTGCATCTGCAGTCTTAGCTACCTGGGAGATTGAGGTAGGAGGACTGCCTGAGGCTAGGAGTTCGAGGTTACAGCAAGCTATGTTTGTGCCACTGCACTCCAGCCTGAGCAACAGAGTAAGACTCTGTCTCTAAAACTAAAACAAAAACAAAGATGTGCATAAAAGAGGTAGAGAGTATCCAGTCTGGGCAGCATAGTGAGACCTTTTCCCTACAACAACAAAAAAAATTAACCAGGTATCATTGCACATGGGTGTAGTCCCAGCTACTTGGGAGGCTAAGGTGGGAGAATTACTTGAGCTCAGGAAGTCAAGGCTGCAGTGATCCATAATCCTGTCACTAAACTCCAGCCTTGGCAACACAGTGAGACTTTGTCTCTACAGACAAAACCAAATCGAAAGCAAACATGTGTATACAAAATATGAAAAGTACATTAATATGCCTGTACACACTTAAATATATATCTCAACCCCAAGTAGAGATGATCAGATACAAATTTGGAGGAAAATAAGATGTTGCATATTCACATGTCTTTTCACTCTCTGTTTAGCTTCTTTCACCTCACTCATTCTTTCCCTATAACTATCCACTATCTATGTATTGTTTCCTTCTGTCTACTGTCTATGTACTGTTTGTTTCTGTCTCTGTCCCTCTTTACATGTATATATTATATATTATATATATATATATATATATATAATATATATGTTATGGGGAGCAAATGAAAAGTCTAGGAAACTAGATTGGTAGATAACATTATATATATATTATACATATAATTATATATAATATATATAAAATCTATTATATATAATTATATATCTATTATAATTATAATAGATATATAATATTATATAATATATATATTATATATATTAGATAAAATAATATATATAATAGATATATATCTATTATATATATTATTTTATTATATAAATATGTGTGTGTATGTGTGTATATATATATATATATATATAAAATCTATCTATTATCTACCGACCTAGTTTCTGAGGCTTCTTTTTCATTTGCTCCCCATAACACTTTTTACCAACTTCCTTACAAAAGAGAGATGAGTGGTCACTGATCCCATGACCATGTCTTGACTTCAGAGGCTTCAGAGACAATGGACTACCTCAGAGGCAGTGCAGAGTAACAGTTAGGCACAGATTCCGGCACTGTAAGACCAGAATATGAACAGGAGTGTTGCCACTCACTAGCTTTATGTCCTGGGTACCTCTTTGTGTTTTAGTTTCTTAATCTGTAAAATGATGATACAAATAACCCTTATGGTTATTGTGAAGATTAAAGCTTTAATTTCTATAAATTGTTTAGAAGAGTAACTGGCACTATTTACTCTTATTTGAGGCCAGAAGAAGTCCCTTTTTTTTTTTTTCCACCATTACTCTGATACCAGAGATAGAGAAGGGGTCTATATAAACAAATATATCCTGGGCAATAGCTTCATTTATTATAGTCTTTAAAGCAAAGATATTATTAAAGTCATCGTTTCAGAATCAGATTATTTCCTGTCTTGCATGTGTGTGTGCACAGGTTTCTGTGGACGATCGCCTTAAACAGCTTCAGGAAGCCCACAGAGATTTTGGACCCTCCTCTCAGCACTTTCTCTCTAGTAAGTAGTAATAAACTGGACTGGTTGCATTAATGGAATGAATTAACATTTTCTTTCACTTTAATTCAAGAAGCTGTATTCCTTGCTATAAATATATTTGTTTAGATAGATGTGTGTAAGGAGGTATTAACATCACTGAAAATATTACTTATTGGTTATTATTTGTAATAATATAATGACAAGTGAGAAGTCTTCAAAGTAAAACAGAAATGAATTCATCTTTAGCTATGGCTTTTCATTGGACTGTCTGTTATGAGAGCTAACGTAATATCATATCATCATTGCTTTGTCATAGTCAAAGATGGTGAACTTTTTCATAATAAATCAGTTTTATATTTTAAAGTTTTAAATTAATTTTTCTCTTTAAAAAGTGCTTATTAGTTTAAAACATACCTGCAACTTTAGAAAAAAATGACTCTCCGTAAATCTTAAGTGGGAAGATTTTGATTTATTAGGCTCACGGCAATTATACATAGCTTTTCTTCTAGTCTAGTATTGCAAGTTTAGCCAAACCACCTATGTAGAGTTTTATGTAATATTTTTCTACTGGAATTTTTAGATTTATGGACTTCTTGAGATCTTGAATAACCAATTCGAGTTCCTACTTTATTTATCATGCACTGCTGAGGATACTAAAGAATGTAGGGTTTATAGTCATCCAGATTGAGTTTAAACATTCATTCTGCCACTTACCAGACCTATGAATTTCTGAAGGTTGATTTCTCTGTCTTAAAATACCGTATTACCTATTTCCTCTGATTGTTTTGAGAACTCAATGACAGGGCATATCCAGTTACACAAAGCACCTAGCACTGTTCTTGACACAAATGCTTTCAGTAAATATTAATTCCTTTCCTTTCATTTCCTTTGGCAAATATATGTAAGAAAGCAATTTGCTTCATTTACTTCAATTTAAGTAAACTTTAAAATCAATTTAAGTAAACTTTAAACTTAGGGCAAATCTTATTTCTCAATTATGATTTTTTTTGCAACTATAACCATAGAGACAACTGAATAATACCATATCCTCTAACCAAATTGATTACGTTTATATTTCCTCTTAATCCTTTTGTCACTATTGATATACAGCTTTACCTCAGTTAGAGGTTGGGCTTTTCTTTTACAACGTCAAGAATCCTAATCAGTCATTTCCTTCCCCTTCCTGCTCTATACCTCTCACCCTCCTCACTGCCTCCACCCCTTTTTCTGTTTCACAAACCTGAGACCTTAGGTAGTCAATCTGTGTGGTGTATTGGCCTTCCTGGAATGTACTGTGTACCTGGATGCCAAGACAGGTTTTCGTTGTTGTAGTTGTTTGTTGTTTGTTTGTTTATTTGTTTTGTTTTGAGATGGAATCTTTCTTTGTTGCCGAGGCTGGAGCGCAGTGGCACAATCTTGGCTCTGTGACCTCTGCCTCCCAGGTGCAAGCAATTCTCCTGCCTCAGCCTCCTGAGTAGGTGGGATTACAGGTGCGCACCACCATGCTCAGCTAATTTTTGTATTTTTAGTAGAGACGGGGTTTTACCATGTTGGTCAGGCTGGTCCAAACTCCTGACCTTGTGATCCGCCCGCCTCGGCCTCCCAGAGTGCGGGGATTACAGGCGTGAGCCACCACGCACAACCGCCAGGACACGTTTTTAAAGTCCAGATACCATCAATGTTGGTGAAGTAAATAGGTTTTCCGTATACTTATTAGATATTAAGTATTCCAGATTTCTAAAGCTCAGTTTTACGAAATATAAAGCTATGTGCCAAGAACAAATGAAAGAGGAGTTCACAAAATAATTGAGAACTGTCTGTACCATTCTAAGTATCAGTTATCTTTAGTATTAATGAAAGGCTACGCTTTCACCTAGCAATCACTCTCATAGTAGAAAGCAAGTGCCTATTCTTTTGGAAGTGAAATATGGTGAAATTTATATACATTTTGTAAAAGTCAAATACATGTCCTTATATTGTTTAACACTGACAGTCCAAGGAGGTGGAAGCTATTCAAATCAAAACAATTATTAAAATGAGCGGAGAAGTGTAAACAAAGTCCCAATTAATAAATTTAATAATTGTTATCCTTTGCTGCTTGGAATCTTGGCCTTGTTATATTTCTTGGACTTCAGCCATGGTTATAAAAGAAGCCTGTTTAGTTAGGCGCAAAATAAAAACTGACCTATTAGCCTGGTGCCAACACTGAAATGAGGTTGGCTCTAATGAGAAATGTAACCTACCTACTTCCTTATTTTCATCCCTGTTTTATACTTCCATGGGCATAGATGGAGAAAAGAGTGCTTGCCTTTTATAAAGAAAGGAAGAATTGTTGAGTAGAAAAATTGCTCAACTAGTGTTCAGAAATTCTGAGATCTCATCTGAGCGCCATCATTTATTTACTAGGTATCACTCTTTGGGCAAGTTATTTTATCTCTAAGCATTTAGTTCCTCATCTATCAAATGGAACTTTAATGTGTATCTTGCTGGCTTCCTTACCAAAAAGATATACATGAAAATGCTTGGCAACGTTTAGAATGCCAAATAGTTGTCAAATATTAATGTGACATGAAATTGGGAAAAAAGTTGGTGACAACTGGCTACATGAGGATCTGATGATATTTGCAAGTTATGAAAATTCAAAGTATTATTTTAATTTTTGTATTAGTTCATTTAGAAAAATTCCTTTATGGCACTAGATTCACATATACTATTCTTCTTAAATAAGTCTTAAAATAATTGGTTAATGTAGAAATAATATATTTTTAGTAAGAAGTAACTAGAATTGTAAAAAAAAAAAATAGTACCTCGATTAAAAAAACCTGTAAAATCTCAATCATAGTAATGTCTAGTGCAAAACTAGGAGACTGAGCTCTCTATGTGTTTCAGATGAAAATAAGAAATTGGGATTTTTCTGCCTGGATGATTGCCTTGGTTCTTCACAACTTTTGGCCTATTTTTAAATTTTCTCTTGTTAAATTTTATAGAATTGAATTTGTTTAAATGCCATCTGTACTCAATAGCTACTCCTGTGACTATGATTAGTCATCTGGAAAATTCAGTCTTGAAAAATATAATTTTTAATCTGGATATACCAGGTAAAATTAATTTTGGTTGTAGCTTTATCAAAAATATATATGGAGTACAGTTTCCAGATGGCACCAAGTTTTAAATTGTAGTGCTTATAAACAACATCTTTTGAAAGTTTAAAAGTATTTTTATCAACAGGTTAAATTAGTTGGCATTAGACCTTGAACCTATATTGTTTCTTGTTTTACTTCAAATGAATCCTTAAAGCCATTTTTTTGTTTGGCCCAGTGGATCTCATAATTATAGGAATCCAGCTCAGAAACCAGAGCAGTTCTTTGAATTTGCTATAAAACGTTCAGTTGTTTTGCATTAAGGTGTAAGGCTTTTTGGTTTTCAACGTTTCCAATAATCTCCCTTTGTTTCCTCAGCGTCAGTCCAGCTGCCATGGCAAAGATCCATTTCACATAATAAAGTGCCCTATTACATCAAGTAAGTTGATTTTAATTCTCCTTTATGATACCAAGAAAATTGTGTTTTATTGATAACTTAAGAGGCTTCTCCCCCTATAACTTTTAAAAATGTAATTTAATTATATTATCCGAAGGAAACTATGATATATTTAATATTAAAAAGAAACTAATTTTAAAATGAAAATTTTATTTTTCTTTTATCAGGTTAGGCATATAGATGTGTTTAGCTGATATATTTTAAAATACTCCAGCCCGGGCAACAGAGCAAGATCCAGTCTCTAAAAAACAAAAAATAAAAAAATGGAAACAATGGCAGAATTTCAAAATACTCTTGACATAATGATATTTTTCAAACCGTACCAATTCTTCTTTTTTTTTATTTCGAGATGCAGTGTAACTCTTTGTCACCCAGGCTGGAGTGCAGTGGTGCAATCTGGGCTCACTGCAACCTCTGCAACCTCCGCCTCCCAGGTTCAAGCGATTCTCCTGCCTAAGCCTACCGAGTAGCTGGGATTACAGGTGCGCGCCACCACACCCAGCTAATATTTGTATTTTTAGTAGAGACAGGGTTTCACTGTGTTGGCCAGGCTGGTCTCAAACTCCTGATCTTGTGATCCGCCCACCTCAGCCTCCCAAAGTGCTGGGATTACAAGCGTGAGCCACCACACGCTGGCCAAACCGTCCCAATTCTAAACCATTTTTCTTCCTCCAAGAAAATCCATATAAAAATGTCTTGTACTCTCCTCATTTTATTCCACCATAAGAAATAATGATTTATCATAAAAAAAATATTGTCAAGTTTTTCCTTGTCTTATAGAAATTATCTGCATTGTTAGCATAGGCTCACCATTCTTTGATTTTGTTGTCCAATTAGTTTCTCTTTCCTGCATACTGTTTCTTCTTCTTATATGACATTTTATAAGATTTGTGTAATTTACACAGGGTCTTGGTAGGCCTTGATCCTTGGCTTAGGCTATATATTATCATAGAACAGAATGATAAAATACTACTTCTACAGTCCCTTGGAGTGTAACTTAGTAAATATATTAATTTACAATGTGCACTAGTGATGAGTCATAGTTGACTCTATTTTATGTGTTGGACGAACAGCATCATAATCATGACAACGCTTACTTATTGTCAGGAGAGAGCTCTGTCTCAAGTTAGCTGTGTGACCTCAGGTAAGTCAGGTGAAGATCTCTGGGCCAAGTTTCCTTTATATCATTTCCAACATGGGGTGTGATATGTCCGAAATCTATGCAATTGCTCATCATCTGCTCTTCCAATATACTTCCTGAAAACGTTGTGTGAAGTCAATGTTAGTGAAATAGTCTTTTCTTGTCATTTTTTACTGCAGTCTGAGATGTATCCTCAGAGGGAAAACCAGGTTTACATAATATATAGTAAGCATTGTATGTTACATTTTCCTATGGGAGTTTAATAACGTATAACGGTTGTGAACTGAGTTGAGAACAAGGTATTAAAGCAATTGATTGGTGTCAAATTTGCACAAGCAAGAATGGAAAGAGGTCAGATGCTGGCATGTCTCTAGTGAAAGAAGATGTGATTAACTGAAAACATTTGAAACTGTTTACATTTTTATTGTACACTATAACAAAAATCATAGTAATAGTATTAGAGAACTTTAATTCACTTGGGTGAATATTGACTTGAATTTAATATTACAAATTTAAATATAAATATGATATACTGTGGTAGGCAAAATAATAACTGCCCCCAACCCCCGAAAGATGAACCTGTGAAAATGTTAGGTTACATAAAGCAAGGGAGAATTAAGGTCACAAATGGAATTAATGTTGCAAATCCACCCACCATAAATTGGGGCGATTATTCTGGATTATCCTGATGGACTTAATGTAATCCCAGAGGCCTTCAAAAGTGACAGAGGAGACAAAGAGAGATGTGAGGGTGCTAGCTACTAGCTTGGAAGATATAGGAAGCGGACATGATCCTGGAATGCAGGCAGCTTCTAGAAGCTGGAAAAGGAAGGAAATGGGATTGTCTCTTAGAACCTCCAGAGCAGCAACATAGTCCCACCAAATTTGATTTTATCGCAGAGACTTTTTTACAGCAGCAATAGAAAATTAATATATGTACTATACAAAAATCAAGAAGTTCATGCAAATTAATTGAAATTAATTAATTTATTGAATTGACTTAGAATCCTTCATCATCTGATTTTTTTAAAATGCAAACTGGATCTCGTTTTGGGGGTTTAACTAAATAAAGAAAATATTAAATCTCTTGCTTAGTGTTTATATCATGATTATCTGTTTGGTTTGGCACTTTGAAAGTCCATCCTTAATTTTAGCTGTTTTTGGTGAAACCACATCTTAAAAAAAAAAAAAATGAAAATGAAAAAAAATTAATTTCTGTATGTTCAGGTTAATTATATATGACTGGGAGTTAAATTATCTAAATCAGAATTTCTCTATTTCAAAATGTTTATAAATTTGGAAGGATCTGGTAGGTTTGTATTCTTGTTCTTATGGGGCAGAGTTCTTACGGTGCTCAATGGTAGAGTGGAAGTTAGTTTTATCTGACTCCCCATTGGCTAGAGCACTATTACCAGTGCTGGAAAATAGATATAATACAATGATGGCGAGTACTTAAAATAATAACGTTTAGGACTGCAGCATTCTAAAAAATCTTCTTCATCACCAGTAAAAGATTGGATTGTTTAAAATATATGTAACATTAGTGTTAAGTGTCTTTTAAGTCTTCCAGATTTTTAGAAATGTGCCCATTTGTATAGAGCAAATTCTCCTGTTTTCATAAAACTTGTTTAAGCAGGATCTTTCATTCTGTAATCTAGCAGTTTATTTCCTCATGAGAAAGGAACATCAAATTCTCAAGGTAGAGTTATAAAAGCCAGGATTTATGTGTGAAGAATTGTTATGAAAATAAAATTTAATTCTCATATGAATAACCAAGCAAATGGTGAATGAAAAAACTTTTAATATACACTTCCCTTCGCATGGCTTCAAAAGTAGAAAAATGTTTAAAACAAAGTTCGCATGATTGTCATACAATGAGAATTTCCTGGGGCAAATTATATTCAGTGTTTTCAGTGTTTAAGTAGATCATCTATGTATTCACTGTTAGAATATGGCCAGAAAGTTGAAAGGAGACTAGGAAGGACAAGTATTTTTTAATGTTATATTTTAATTTTATAGATCAGTTAAAACCCACTTTGATGGCTTCCCACTACATCTCTGTCTCTCTAGGTGATTCCTTATGAATATTTTGAAGTGCACTGTGGTGGCTCCACGACTCATGTGTTTGTAGAAAATGATAGAAAATAAATCTGAACTGAAAGAGTCTATATAGTATAAATCCCTCTATTTGTTAATATCTTAAGTTAAAACTAATATTTGAAAATTTTATTTGCTCCTTCTAAGGCAGACTTTCTGAAACTGATCTAGTTATTTCTTTTTTCCCAGTAGAGTGTAATGAGAACTGATTATATTCAGGGCTTAAGAATGTTTAAAATGGGGCTGGGTGCAGTGGCTCACGCTTGTAATCCTAACGTTTGGGAGGCTGAGGCAGGTGAATTGCTTGACCCCAGGAGTTGGAGACCAGCCTGAGCAACATAGCAAAACTCCATCTCTACCAAAAATTAGCTGGGCATGGTAACATGCGCCTATAGTCCCAGCTACTGAGGAGGCTAAGGTGGGAGGATCACTTGAGCCTAGGAGGTCGAGACGGCAGTGAGTCGTGATCACACCACTGCGATATAGTCTCAGCAGCAGAGTGAAACTCTGTCTCCAAAAAAAAAAACAAAAACAAAAAACAGAAAGAAAAAGGAAAAAAATGTAAAATGGTTCTTGTTACCTTCACAATATACAAAAATCTGCCGTAAAACCGGTTCTCACTCATTGTAAATTTTTGGTTATGTGCAAGTTGTTCATTTCCTCAGCTAAAAGTTAATTTCCAGGGAGTATGAGGGATAAGAGGAATGAAAGCTTTGGGTTGGGTCGAACTTTCTTAATGTGTCACATTAATCATGTAAAATTCACTACTTCTCAGTTTGCTCCAGAAATAATAATAACATATAGTAATAATAATAAATAGTTGCTGTGGGAAATAATAATGATCATTATAATAAATTACATTTTTGAACAGTCATTTGCCAGGTGCTGTGCTGAATCTTGTGCACAGATGATCTCTTTTAATTCTCTCAATAGCTGAGTGAAGTATAGGCACTATAATTATCCCCATTTACAGATAAGACTTAATGAATGATCAATAAATACATTACAAGTAATTAATAAGCACACTTAACTTGCTTGAGATTACACAGCCAGTAAATAGAAGAGCTAGTGTTTGAACCCAGGGATTGTCTCCAGCTCCTGAACTCCTGATCACTCTGCAGTGCTGTGTCCTGCCCCCAGTATTAGTTGAGTCAGAGGATGGAAGTTTTTAGTCCCATGGAAACTTTGAGTAGGATGAAGGATTATATTTAGGAAGGAGGATAGTAGTGGAGAAGTATGAGCAAACATCCTTCCTTTCCTACCATAGACTGGTTACCATTTACTATGCACCTCCTGTGTGCCAGCAACTGAGCCCAGCTGTCCAGGGTCAAAGCCCATGCTTTTTCCAGTACTCCACACTCCCTTTGTCTAGGCTTTTCCATAGGCTGATTTCTACAGGACAATCTATTTTCTAGATGTTTAAAGCAGTTTCACACTGTGGTCTGGTATGGACAAAGGTGCTTTTTCATAGATAGGAAGATGTCCTTCCCACAGTCTTTGACAGTTGGACTTTGAGAGGAGTTCTGAGGTGGGAAAACATACCAGTTGGCCTTCCTCTATCTTTCCCCATTCACATGGTCCGAATATTTCTGTCAGTGGGTAGATTTAAGTTTCTGTGAGTAAGATGGCCAAAAAGGCTGGCTCATAAGTTATAAGGGACTTAAAACACAGATGGCTCTCTATACATTCGGCTTATTGCTAAGTCACAGTATTTAATAGAATTTAGTAAGGTGTAGTTAGGAAATATGGTTTTCCTTTTTCCTTGTGAGATCTTCTGTAAAACCTGAGTGGTTGACTTTTCAGTAAGCCTTTAGTTTTGCTACAAGATGACTATTTTGCTCTTGTGACGAGGTGTCACTATCACAATTAAACAATTCTATAGCTCTGTTTTTCCCACTGGAGTCTGAAGTAAAGATGTTAATTCCTCATAGAACCCTAAATACATGTACAATATCACACAACTTTTATTATGAACATGTTAGTAATGTATATATATATACACACACCGTGAATGTCACATTCTCTAAAACCAACATTCCTCAATCTTGCAATAAATTAACCAGCATAAACTTGTCTATATCTATAAAATTCACTTACATTTCTTTCCCTTGTTCTAACTCCCCTTTTGAGAGATCCAAATCAAGATTGTCTTCAATTTATTACACCTCTTATTATACATTTATTTTCTATTCTTGCATCCCTTATTGAGCATCTAATCCTGCAAAGCTCTTTTAGACACCCTCTCATTTCCCACGGCCACCCTCTACCTGCCCTAATCCTTCAGTATCTAAAAAGAAATGAAGTTTGAAATAGTGGTAAAATCTTGGGGAGCATGTAGTTGATCTTTATTACAGTCATACAGTTAATTTGCATAGATTCTATATACTTGTCTTGGCAGAACTACACATCCCGTGTAGAGGAGAGAATTAGTGCATATTTCTTTAGAGAAATTGTGGACCAGCTTAGGTAACACAGGAGAAATAGTCTTTCCCTAAATAAGGTCAGAGAGAAGTATCAGCAAGGCAATCTCCAAATACTCTGCCTAACAGGAAAATGAAAGCTAACAAAATATGTATAACGGTAACAATAAAGAATGAACATAAAGCATTTTATCATTAAAGGTGATAGAAAACTTGTCCCAGAACAAAATAAACCCATAACGAAGGTATAATCAACAATGAAAAATAAACATAGCTCTCTCCAAAAGGATCCCTACAGCAGTCTTCATTTCTCCCTTCCCTCTTTCATGAAGATGAGGGACAGTATCTTTTAGGTTCCAGTTTTTTAAATGAAGAGCTCTTGGACCATACTTTGAATCTCTTTCCAGAAGTGGAGCTTGTGGTTTTGGTTTTAATGATAAAGAAATAAAGGGAAGAAAAATGTACTGGAGAGTCTGTTTTTCTAATAGTATGTGACTCTGTTTTTATTGAAAATAAATATTTAAAACTCCTGGGCCAACTCTGCTGATGAGTAGGTAAGAATGAAATTGCTTTATGAAAGAATGTGAGTACCTTAGGATCACTAAACTCCTGGGCTTGGAGAAGCTTCCGGTAAATGAATGTAAGCATACCTTGGCTAATTAAAAAATCTGAACGGCATAGAGCCTGCCCTGCAGCAATCAGCAAACAATCACTGTAAAGAAATCTTATGTATTACTGGTGTCTTAGTTAATTGAGGTAATTCAGATGGAATTGACATTGTCTTTGAGAGACATTAGGTAGTTCAGGACTTAAAATATCACCTTTACTGCCATTCATGTACATGTTGCTGGGGCTGTGGAGTAGTATTTTGGCTTGAAATCTTCTAGATTACCCAACTCTATTGCATTATAATAGCATCATCGGCCATACTGGACAATTTGATTTTTAGGGTAAGGGAAGCAGTTAGTAAAGTTCTACCATACAATATAGGAAGGATCGTTGTGGGGCCATTAGAGAGGAAAAGAGATATCTGTACTTTATAAAGATTACACTTTTAAAATTGTCATTGCAATTAGCAAAAGCACAGAAGTAATAATGTTTAAAATTGTAAAATAAATAGAAATGTGCGAATTATAAAGTGAAATAATACAGTAAAAGATTTTACATAGCCATATAGAAAAAAATTAGAAGTAATTAATCCCTGCTTTTAAAAATACACAAATGAAAGAGATAAAGTAGCAATTTTTTTTAAAAAAGCTAAAAGCTACAAATCCAGCTTTGAAAATCAAACTGAAAGGATGCAATGATCTATTCAACTGTGGTGGGAACATAATCCTGGTGTTAACACTTTCAGATGAGGGCATACAAGGCTCCCAGGGCCAGTGCAACAACGGATGGCCTATAGGAATTTGACTGATGGTCTGAATCTCCCCCAGTTCAAGAGTCAGGGTTGGGTAGGAGGTGGGTTCCCCATGAATTCTGGGCTCATGTAGAAATATTATCAAGCTAGTGGCTTCCCTGGCTTTACTGAGTATGTGCATGTTTATATTTCCAGACAGTCTTCTAGTACCCTCAAGACAGTTATCACCTGTCCCTCCCCCTCATGCCTACGAACATCAGTTTTGATCATTTTTTCTACTACTTTATTCAAAAACAAATACAAATAAACCTTATCTTATTGTTTTGTAACAAATGTTCCATTAGCCATACCTGCAACATTGACATTTTGTATTTTGAGGGGTATGGTATGGTTGCCTATTTTTATACAGTCCTTTACATGTTTGTATCCTTAAATCTACCCTGAGTATGAAATGATTTTAAATGTGTGTGTGTGTGTTTAAGAGACAGGGTTTCACTCTGTTGCCCAGGCTGGGGTGCAGTGGTGCAACCATGGCTCACTGCAGTCTTGTACTCCTGGGCTCAAGCAATCCTCCTGCCTTAGCCTCCTGAGTAGCTGGGCGCTAATTTTTTTTTTTTTTTTTTTTTGAGATGGAGTCTTGCTGTGTTGCCCAGGCTGGTCTCACACTCCTGACCTCAAGCAATACTCCTGCCTAGGCCTCCCAAAATACTGGGATTACAGGCATGAGCTACTGTGCCCACCCTAAATGCATTTTAAAGTCAAATCCTACAGAATTATTCGTTACTTACAATGTAATCTTCCTACCTCCTGTCTTCATTATTATGAGATACTAATGGCATTTTTTAAGGAAGACTCCAAACTTTTATAGTACTTATTTTGAAATGGGATCATAGATCTTATTTGAATTTTGAACAGAATGTTTTTTTTTTTCCTTAAAATTCTGACATCCAAACTTCTTAACTTTTTTCTTAAATTAACTCTTTGTTTCTAAAAGTATATCTTTGGATTTCCTGACTTTAAAAGCTTAGAGGACAGTCGAGAGTATTTATGAGTGGATGAAGAAGTTGAATATAACCTGAGGACTACATAAGCTACTTCTTCCCTAGCTTTCTCACCCACTACCTCCATCCTCCCCAGGGGCCTTTCACAGGCGTATACACACACACACATACATACAAGCATGTGCACAGAGTGAGAATCAATGTTACTGATGTGGGTACTCCACATTCTTCCTATAATCTAGTCTTGGCTGAAACAAGGATTATAGATATTATAAATTCCAAAGTAAGTATACCACCTCTTAGATCTTTAAGAAGGTATTTCTCAAATAAATGATGTCATATCAGATTGCCAACATTTGTTTTCACTCCTCGTACTTTAGACAGCTGAATGCAAAATTGATGAGTTGGGAGCTCATGCTTGATTGCTATATATATGTAACTTTTATAAGCGTACATAAATAGATGTTAGCAGAACCTATATTTTGACTGTGTTAGCTTCCTTTTCATGAGACTTACGGTTTTCTCATAGCACCTCCCACCTCTAAATCACTGTATAACTTACTTACAATGTTTATCATCTCTTCTTTTATTTTTCCCCATCCTGAGGCATGGCCACTCCACTTGGCACCGTGGAGTTCATTGCTAATGTTTATAGGACCAGTTTGGGTGCAGGAGATAAGTTGGAAGCCAAATAGAAGTGGATTGAGTGGTGACTGGGACATGAGGAAGTAGATATGGTACACTACTCATTTGTGAATTTTTTCTGTGAACAAGAGAAAAAAGGTGAGAACTAGCAGAAAGTATAGATTCAAGGCAGCGTTTATGTGTGGTGTGTGTGTGCATGTGCACACGTGTGTCTAAGGATGGCAAGTCTGTAAACATTTGTATTCTACAAAGGATAGTCTTCTTGAGAGAGAGAGGGTAACTGTGCAGCACAATACATTTTAAAGAAATTATTGGGAAGAATTGGCCTTTGATAAGAAGGGGACAATTTCTCTGTTAAAGGGGAGAGAGGATGACAAACTGGCAGATGGAGGGGGGGTTTCCCGATTTGGTGGTGGAAAGATAAAGGAGGCCTCATCTAGTGGTATTTAGGTTTTCAATGAAGCGTGAGATGAAGTAAAATGATACTAAGGCAGAGAAAGAAACAGTTTGGGGAGAGAGGGAGCAGTAGTGAATTTCTATTACGGAGTTTGGGAAAGCAAGTTTATTAGGGAATATAGTGCAGTTGCCAGGGGTTGGACATTTGAGGTTCAAAATCACATATTTAAAGTAAAACCAGTCTGTCTTTTGAGTGATTTTCTCCAGTTGTTTTTATCCACAGCTGCTCAGGTCCAGAGTAGGCAAGTAATTGAGCTGATCCAGGACTGCGATTTGCAAGGGGTGAGAGAGAAGCAAGGGAGATGAGGTTATTTGTAATGATTCTAATGATAGACAATGGACTCAAATTTGGACAGATTCATGAAGAAATATTTTAAATCCTTAATTATGCAAATAGACTTCCATATCAAGAGTTTAGGCTTAAAATGAGACTCTCTCTGCTTAAATCCATTTCTTTTACTTACTATAGGACCTCGGGCCAGTTGTCTAAGCACCCTCTGCCCTAGTTTTTTCATCTGTAAGATGGGGACAATATTGTCACCCCAATCATAGAATTGTAATGCAAATTGAGTTTTCACATAGAAAAAGTTTACCCAAAAAAGTTTACTTGGTACAAATTGAGCACTCACATAACAGGTCGTTACCATCATTAATATCATACATCCTGACCTAGTATGTTATATTTTACTTCACACAGCAAAGAAGTATTTCTCTTTCTGTGATAGTCTTATCTCAGAGCAATATACGTAGTTCTTGTCCCCACATTTGTATTTTTACTTAACTCATCTTTAGTTTTGTTCTGTTTTATGCCTTTATGATTATAATTGGAATGGAATAATATATAGCAAACCTCACAAAATTCAGTTATAGGCATAAAATTGGTTAGTTAGTAGCAATTAAGTTTATTTGAGTAAGTTTTTGGAAAACTTAGAGTCAGTTTTTGGAAAAGCAAAATGCCTTCTGATCATCCTTTAAGGTTTCAGGGAAAAATATGAGACCACTCTAATGAGGACAAATGGGTTTAAGAAGTATCTTTCCCAGAGCAATCATTTGCCCAGAAATCAATATTTTACCAGTCTATCAAAAGTACATGTCCTTAGCTGCTGGTTCATTGTCTTACATATTGGGCAGTGTTGCAGCACAACATTTTTGTGTTTCGTTTGCTGGTGCTACAATCTTATATTATTTGTGTTTTACTTTCTGTGGCATAGCAGTGCACATTGTTATGAATAATAACAGGTGGAGGGATATACTACTTCTTAACCTTATTGGCTTAATATTTTAATAAAGTTCATAAAGTGCAGGGATTATATGTTATCCCAGCTGGGGCCGTTCAGAATAAAGGGGCACTTTTAATAATTATACCAGGACACAAATGTATAATTCCTATATACAGTCTATTATAAAGCAGGATTTATACTGCATGAAGGACAGTTTTCAAAATAGGTAAAATCTTAACTTTTATACAAATGCAAAAAGAACATGTTTTGTCTAACTCATAATAAGGGAACCAGTAAGAAGTTATAATAGGTTCCAAAGATAATACAAAGTGTCACATATTTAGAGTCAGATTAGGGATGCTAAAATGAATTTACCTCTAAATGCAGAGCTGACAAACTGGTCAATATCAACAGGACAATAATCAATTGCATTCCAGTAGGCACAATTTGCATTTATATGGACAGAAATCATTTGCATTACTATCTGTTTTCTGCAGTTTGCAGAGTTTAAAATAGCTCAAAGATAATTTAAGCTGGCCGGGAGCAGTGGTTTACACCTGTAATCCCAGCACTTTGGGAGGCCGAGGTGGGCAGATCACTAGATCAGGAGTTCAAGACCAGCCTGACCAACATGGTGAAACCCCGTCTCTATTAAAAATGCAAAAATTAGCTGGGCGTGGTGGCGCATGCATATAATCCCAGCTACTCCGGAGGCTAAGGCAGGAGAACTGCTTGAACCGGGACCAGTGAGCTGAGATCGCATCACTGCACTCTAGCCTGGTCTACAGACCGAGACTCCGTCTCAAAAAAAAATAAAAAAATAAAAAAGATAATTTAAGCTTTACAGGATAGCACTGATTTTTTTTTGCCCACAGCCAAAGTCTTCACAATTTTTCCCCACACAGGCAAAATGGGGATGGCTGGCCAGACTAGTTACATGTCACATGTTCTCACTATTGTTTGCTTCATGTGATTTTGTACTTAATTGTTAATGGCTACTTTGTTGGGCCTTTATTTATTTATTTTATTCTTGGATAGATTCCCCTTGCTGTTGCCTGTTTAAAAGAGGAATTTTTGTAATAAAATCATAATTTATTTTAGAGCTTATCAAGCTGCACAATATGAAGTCCCACTCCCCGTTCATATTTGAGATTAATTAGAACCCAAGCTGTTGTTATTTTGGGGGAAAATGCTACTTTTATTCTGTTTTGGTTGCCTACTCTGGGAGAACTTCAGGCATTCTGGCAAGAGGAGCTGAGCTATCTGCAGCTGTTCAAATACTTTACGCCTTTGAGTTCATTGTGGATTTTGCTTTAACCCTCTCCCCTGACTTAAAAAAGAAACCAGCAGCCAACTGCGTCTACTGTGTTTTTTTTTCTGTTGTTTGGTAAGTGGCAGTTATACTTTTGTAACCAGAGGCTGTATTTATTTTCTGTGTTGGCAGTTCTGCCTAATGAATCAACTGGTACTGAATTCACAAAGGGAGATGCCATTCCCTGCCTCCATCTGTTTGCCAAATGTGTGTGTTCCCTCAGCTCTCAGTAGTGGTTTCACTAAAAAGAGCCATTAGCAAGTGGGTGTTCACCTTGAATTCTCAGTCCTCCGCCTGACTGAGAAATAGTGGCATTTTCCTCTTGTGATTCCATAGGGGTTGTGTGAGGTGAAGCCCCACGCCTGCAATTCCAGGGAAAGCATACTTATTTTTTTGTTTAAAGTACCGATGGCTTTAATTTGGTTCTTGAGCCTTGGTTTGCTCCTTTATGATGGGATGTCTGTCTCTGGATGGTACTGTTGTCATGGGGATTGAAATTCCCTGAAAGAGAAGACAAGACATCAATGAGTCTTAGTAGCCTCTCTCAGACTGGGGCCCATGATGCATTACTGGAATTGCATTACCTACTCAGCAAATCCTGGAATACTCGTTGGATATAGGGAGGAAATTCTTTCTAAGACTCTACATTTCTGTAAAGCTCTGAGCCTAACAATGAATAGTAAGACTTTAGGTCAAATAACTTCAGTATTTGCTCCATGGTCTTTGGAGCAATTTGGATACTAGCACTACCACCAAACCAAAAGGGTGGAATGGTTTTGTTGGTGTTCAAAACGGTTTTGTTAGTGGACCATGAAGTGGAAGTATTTGTCTCTGCACTGGAGTCAAGAATCTGGGTAGAGGAGCCAGACAACTTTGCAACTCCAGACAGATCTTCACATTGTAGTTATATTATTTTGTTTTGTTGAAGATCTTGGAATTTCCAGGATGCATACCCAACTGCAAATACACACTTTAAATATTTTTCAAAACCAAGTGTTATTTGGAGTTCTTGTTACCTGTGTATATATAACAGTGATGATGTTCTTTTCCCAGTGGCATGCCCCAGTTTTTGATATATTACATAGGCTTAAAAAATAATTTCTCTTGAATTTGATTTTATGAATGTTGTAATATCACTCTCTTAGGTATTACACTGGTTCACTTAGCTTACTAAACAGTTTTATAAGAACTAGGTGTCATCTAAGAAGTCTTTGGAGCACTATTAAATGTTATTAATCTACCCTGACCTAGATAAGGGGCAGTAAACTCTTTTTAAACATAAGGTCACTGACCCACCAAAATCATGAACTGTTTACCTCACATGTACCTAAGAAACTTAATTTAAGCATTCCATTAATTTATGACCCAAAAACTTCCATCTAATGTATGAATCAGTTTTGAAATTTACAGAAAAAGAGAAAGTGTAAAACTTGCTTTTAAAGTGAAGAACATGAGGAAAACCGTTTAATACATTTAGAAAATAATAATACTGGTTAACTAGAGGAAGCTGAGAAGAGGAACATGTAGTCAAAGTGGTAAGAGACACTTACCTGAGGGCAGTGGGGAACCTAGATACACAGGAAGAGAAGAAAGGATAGAGTTCGCTGAGGAAGGTTTGGCTCAAGGTAGAAGAGGAGGGAGGCTCCATGGAGTGTGGGATGATGTTATTCAGAGTGAACTTGTTTCTCCAGTCTTTGGAAATATGATGAGACTTCTAAAGTGTAGTGACCCTCACAGCACTAATTCCGCTGTTGGAGGATCTGTTCTGAATGATAATCTGTATCTGCTTAACAGACATGGGTTTATTCTGGAGCCTGCACTGATCTGGCCATATCAAGCCAGGGCCCAGGGGTTCATGACAGTCACATTTTATATTTAGGTTTTAACTTTTAGTTTCAGTTCTGTTTGAAATAGACAAAGCAAAAATTTCATTTGTCTTTTCACAATGTAGTTGCTCAAATAAAATTTATTACTTAAAATTTTTCATAAAAAACTTTTGTATAGAGATGGGGTCTCGCTATGTTGCCCAGGCTGGTCTCAAACCCCTGCTGGGCTCCCGCCTCAGCCTCCCAAAGTTTTGGAATTATAGATGTGAGGCACAAGACCTGTCTAAAATTTATTAATGATGTTTCTTTTCTTTCTTTCTTTCTTCTTATTTATTTATTTTTTTTTTTTTTGAGGCAGAGTCTTACTCTGTCACCCAGACTAGAGTGCAGTGGAACCATCTTGGCTCACTGAAACCTCCACCTCCCAAGTTCATGTGATTCTCATGCCTCACCCTCCTGAGTAGCTGGGACTACAGGCACCCGCCACCACACCTGGCTAATTGTTGTATTTTAGTAGAGACCGGGTTTCACCATGTTGGCCAGGCTCGTCTCAAACCCCTGACTTCGAGTGATCCACCCGCCTCAGCCTCCCAAGTGCAGGGATTACAGTCAGAGCCAATGCCCCTGGCCAATGTTTCAAATATTAAGTAATAATTGGGCATTGGGTTTCTGAATGGTTCGTAATGAGGATAATTTTGCATGTATTTTTAAAAATTTGAAAAAAAAATCATTTCTATTTGGTTATTTTCTTTGTCTCCTATATGATGTTTTATGATCTTTTGTTTATTTTTAAAATTTTACCTTTTTTTTTCCCAGCCATCAAACACAGACCACCTGTTGGGACCATCCTAAAATGACTGAACTCTTTCAATCCCTTGGTAAGTGTTATTAATAGTAATACATTAACCTAAACAACTGAGAACTGTACATTCTCAAATAGAAGCTAATCACCAGCTTTTCTTAATGTGGCATGTTAATGTTGAAAGAATCATGACATTGACATTTAAAAGGAGCTAAACTTCGAAGGGCAGTGCAGTAAACAGGTATTGCCTTTCTTAGGAGAATTGTGTGGTTTGAAATCATGTGAGCCAAAAAGAGTTGATTTACAGGGAGGAATGTAATCATAGGTTTTACCTCCTTCATACTGAGTCATCTTAAACTTCAGCTTTGCATGTAAAAATATATATAGATATACAATTACAATATAGCCAACTTTAATTCACTGCCTTAAATTTGCTTTTGGCTCACTTTTTATTTAGTACATGTTATCAAATTAGCTGACCTAGTTTAAATTTGTCTAAGTTGTTAAAAGCTAAATTCATTTTTATATAAAAATGAGAGAAAACACAGATCAGAATTCTGATTTTGTTTTAATTTCTAGTACAAAGTGACTTTCAACTTAACTGTTTAACCTACTTCCTCTGGTTGGTCCAGTGGTTTTTTTGCTTTCTCTTTGGGTAGCTAAGGGGATACTGGAGGGGAGAGCAGCACCCTAAGCCTCCCTCTCTCATTTCAACAAGAGAGATGCCCCCTTTTTAATCGCTTTAAATGTTGGGCTTCTGTGTGAGTTTATATTTTTGTGGGTGAAGGGACCTGCACAGGTTAGACACACAGAATATATACCACTGGTTTGCTTAGCAAATTTTGATGATATCTGAGTTTTCTTTTAACTCTACTAATCTCTAATACTCTGTCTTTAGGGGACAAAGAAATAAATTACACTATCTGTTGTTTCCAAAGAGTTGACTATTGATTGTAGGATCATTTTAACCAGATCTGCAAAAGGGCAGAACAAGCAAATCAGTCAGGATGGGAGGAACTTAGAAATAAAATGAGCTTCATGAATAGCGTGATGAGCAGTGTGGTTGGAAGAAAATGAATTATTCTTGAGGGAGATGCCCCTGGAGGAAAGTTTCCTTTACTAGGAAAAAAAGGAAGGGCCCTCAGCCTACTGTGCAGTGCATTTAATAAGCCATGTGATAGATGTACTTTCTCTTCGTCACCTTCCTCTTTTTCCTACTGAAAAACTGAAAGAGGTAGTACCTTTTCCCACCCATTGTAAGGGTCATCATGACACTCCTATTACAAAAGACAGGTTAACTAGAAAAGCACGAGAAATTTAGTTAATCAGGGGTTTACCTGATTGAAAGACTTCCAAAGACTCAAGGACAACAGGGAAAAGTGTCTGTTTTGATGCTTAGGTTGAGTGAGGAATGGATGACTGCACAGAATTGTGATCGGATGAAAGGGTATGATTTAATAATAGACTGAGAAGGGAATTCCAGCAAGGCCGATCTGTTCAGATTTTCCTTGGCCTTTCCCTGCGGCATTCTGTTCCTCCAGGGACAGTGTACCTGTCACAGGTGAGAAGGAAGAAGGTCACAAAGTGAACTTTCTAGATTTTATGGCTTGCACTGGGGAAGAGAAGTTCTAGCTTTTATAACCCACCTTGGGGAAGAGGAATTCTGGTTTCTGTTTATCACTTCGGGAGAAAGAGGGGCAGGAGACGAGACTCAGAGAAGGTCAGAGAGGCCTTACTTCTGAGACCTTCCTGTCTCCTTCATTTCAAAGTACTCAACCCACCATGTTCTGAGCCCTGGCACCTGTTTGAAAATACTTAGAATTTTCTGAGTAGCAGTTTTGAGATGTATCTCAACATGGTGCTAAGGATCATTTAGTTTTCTTCTTAAATACGTGTTGGGAGATTTGGGAGAAGACTTTTTGTTTCAGGCAGATATAATATTTTTTCATCATCCGAAGTAAACAAATACATTCTTGGCGTTCAACATATCTTCAGTAATAAGCATATCTTCCAATTGTTCATTTGTCTGTTTCAGCTGACCTGAATAACGTGCGTTTCTCTGCCTACCGTACAGCCATCAAAATCCGAAGACTACAAAAAGCACTGTGTTGTGAGTTATTCTACCAAAGTTAATCACTCTGTTATTTGAATTACCTTTTTTTTAAAGAGAAAGATAAATGAAGAGGATGGTGCGTGTCCAGAGTGAATCTGGTTTTCAGTGTACCTCATTCAAGGAGTTGGTTGTGTTTCTGTAAATGTTTTATTACTTGACCCGTCAGTGTGCCGTACTGAACATGTGTCATTCTTACTTGAGAAAAAAATTAACCCAAACACAAGAGTAATGTAAAAAGCTTTTCCAAAAATGGTGCTGCCACCCAATTTAAAAGGATTAAATCAAGGAATCAAGGTAGTAAGTCATGTGTTTTCAGTACCTTTTGCCCATTTGGAAGTGTAGAGCTCTAGTTTGTCTCAACACAACCGTATGTAAAGAAATACTGAAAATTCACATTCCTGATCTAAATTTGAACTGTCGTCTTAACAAGTTAGATACAAGGCTCTATTTTCTTTTAAATGTATCTTGAGACAGTATTATTGCCTTTTTCCTGTGGAGGATGTGTTCAGGGTGGTATTCTGTGACAGTCCTTTCATCAAAAGGATATTTTCCCCCAAAATAACCTAAAATTAAGTAGGAATGTGAATACTTAGCCTATAGATTTATGCTATCTGTATTCTATTTGTGATTGTAGTTTTAATGATTGAGTCTACCCAAAGAACATTTAGGACTTGTCAGATGGTTATTATAAAAAGTGATATTTACCTATTCTTTTAAGATAGGGTAAATTGAAAAGTTCCAAGTATTCCTGTTTGCTACCTTTTGTTAACTGTTAATATATGTCTAGGCAGTTCAGTTAAGATTTGAAAATTATCCTTTGAAAAATGATATGTTAGGGTTGAAAAATCTGCTCCTTGAATGACAAGAGAAATTAGCAATAAATTTCAAGCTGGCTACATGAAGAGTAGAGGAGAGAAAGGTATAAAGTCATTCAGAGAAAACAGCAATGCAAAGCTTGAAAATAAGAAAAGCTTAAGCTGTATATGGAAGGGAAATCCACAGGGCTGAAAGACCCCTCCAGAGAAGGCAATGCAAGAAGAATGAGATGAGCTTGACTCTTGCATAATTCACAGAGCCTCAGAGATCATTAGCAGGTTGTAGTATTTGCAGCAAGTATTGCAGAATTACCAGGACAAAGAGGAGAAAGCCACCGTATTTTGGCTAGTAATCCATGTGTTGAGTGAAAAGAGAATAGGAAGTAAATTATGAACACGCAAAAGGGATGTTTGGTCTGTGCAGGAGTCCGTGGTGACGGTAGTTTTGAAAGGGGCTCAGCTGCACATCCGAGATCCAGCTGATGGGTCTGGAAGTTCTTCTCAGCCCTGATGAGCTACGAAATGAGGACAAATGACTCAGCCACAAAATTTCCATCGACAGAGGACTGCTTTGTGTCATTATGAACATGGTCCCAGTTTTCAGCAACACTTCTAGGTGGATAAACATATTAACACATTTGGTGTTTTCTTCTTTTTTTCTTTTTTTGAGACAGTGTCTTGCTTTGTCACCAGGGTAGAGTGCAGTGGCACAGTCTCGGCTCCCTGCAACCTCTGACGTTCTGGTTCAAGCGATTCTCCTGCCTCAGCCTCCCGAATAGCTGGGACTACAGGCACACGCCACTGTGCCCAGCTAATGTTTGTGTGTGTGTATATATATATGTGTGTGTGTGTGTGTGTGTGTGTGTATATATATTTAGTAGAGATGGGGTTTCACCATGTTGGCCAGGATGGTCTCAATCTCTTGATCTTGTGATCCATCATGCCTTGGCCTCCCAAAGTGTTGGGATTACAGGAGTGAGCCACTGCGCCTGGCCATGGTATTTTCTTCTACTGGTTCTTTGGACTCCTAAAGAAAAAATTCCCTCCTCAGCTCCTCCCCTCAAACCTGAGAGGAACAGAAGGGATGCTCCTCCAACTTCTAAACTAAACGAGATTGGTAATAACAATTAAACAACTAAATGACAATTAGAAAAGGGGCTAGATTATATTGGATTTCAAGTGATGAGGTACTTTTTTTAGAGCCACTGGCCTTCACTTCTCCCACTGCCTTCTCCCACCGCCCACCAGCCCGGGCCTGTGTGCCGCTCCTGGAGCTCACCAGTTTATTATTAATCTGCTTCTTCCTCTTCCTTTTTTTCCGTTTACTAGAAAAACCCTGACCCTTCTACTGCAATCAACTGTAACCATTTATTCCTCCCAAATACTGTTAAAGATTTACCTCTTTTGGAAACATTTACAAGCTAATCCCACCTGTCTCCACTTTTTTCCCAGTAGTTTATGATTGCCTGGAATAGCAGGTTCTCTCGCTTACTGACACGTGCTTGCCTTTGTGTGCTCACATAATGTGAGGCGGATTGCCTCGTCTCCACTATGAACTACTTTAGGTCACAGCTGTCTCTCATTTGTGCAAATCCCCACCCAGCATAAGGCAGAGGGCAGTGACATTGTTCATTCATTTGTTGGGCTCCAAGATTGGTGCAGGAGATAAAACAGTACAAAGAGACTTGGTTCTCACACTGAAGGAACTCATATTTGGAGAGAGGACGTTGCACATGGACCCAATGACCTGCTTACAAAAGATTCCTGTTGTCCTCAGAATGGAATGGCCTTTGCCTGGCTTACCTCTCTGTCCACCTCCTTCCCCCTGCTCCACCGGGCATCATTATTTCATTACCCAGTTAAGGACATAAATGATAAACTCTGTATTCTGTTCCTCTTGCCTAAAACACACTTGTCCTAGCTCTTTGTGTAGGTTGGTGCAAAAATAATTACCATTTTTGCCATTAAAAGTAAGTTTAGGATACTTCATTAAGAGTAATGGCAAAAACTGCTATTATTTTTGTACCAGCTTAATGTTTCTGTTCTTCCCTTGGCTGAGCCATTTCATTTCTGCAGGTCTCAGTGTTTTTGATCACCTCTCTTTTAGTGAGGTTTTCTATCACTCCTCAGAAAACGGTTCTTTTCCTTACGTGGCACTTCTGGTGCTTGTTTTAGGCGCTAAGGCAAAGTGTCAGTCATAATTTTTAATACTCTCTTTATTTACTTATTTTTTGCCTCTCCAAATGAACTAAGCTCTCATGAGTGGGATGAGTCTGTGTTCTTCTCTACTTAGGACCTCATACAATTTCCAGTACAGAGCAGGGTTGCTTTAGGACATACTGAGTGAATGATTTGACTTTGAAGTTTATGTAGCAGGACACCAGGAGACATACATGTCCAAGGAGATTTATGGCAACACTTTTTAATAAACTTATACAATATTGGCATATTTGTAAATATATTACAGCAACAAAAAAATCAATGAACTAGTAATCAGCATCAACGTGATTTAATCTTAGAACTCTAAAGTTAAATGAAAACATTAAATGGCAGAAAAAAATTGTAACGCTTTGCTCCATTTATATGTAGTTCAAAACCACGCAAAACTAACTGCCGTATTATTTAGGGATGCATATACACTTTGAAAAACTGAAAGTGAAATACAAAGGTGAATGGTTACCCCTGCAATGGTGAGAGGATGTAATTAGGAAGGATTTCCAAGGGGCTTCCAAGATATTGGTAACGTTCTATTTTTTTTTAGCTGTGTGATGGACTAATGGGTATTTGTTCTATTATTTTTCTTTAGACCACACATACGTATATTCTGTATTCCTTTATAGTTTGATTTTGAAATTTTATGTGATAGGTAATAGCAGAGAAGCAAAATGGAAGTATGTTCCCAGGAAGGAGAGAGAGTCCTTTTATTATGAAGAAGAAGGCAGGTTTCCTTGATGCGTGGGCCTATGAGCCAGGCTATAAAGGGCACCTGGGCTTTAGGCACAAGGCAGTTAATTGGGAATAAGAAGAGAAGGAGTTACCTGTGTGAGAATTAGGATGTGGATGGTGTTCAGCGAACATCAAGTCACAGAGTCCGAATGGAATAGCTTAGCTATTTGTCCATTATCCAGAAATTTCCTTAAAGTTAGTTTAAGTCAATGTGAAGGTCATTTCTTTCCTGAAATTCCTCTCAGTTTTGTTCCTCAAGCTCTTGTTATGTTGTATGTCATGTTTGGATATTTTTCTTTGTAGAATGGGGAGCCACGAGCCATTTTCTGTATTTTGGGAGTTTAGAGATAGGGCCAGAGATGGATGTATGCTTTGGGGAATATCTAAGAAAGACCGAAGGGCAGAGGAGAACAGAGAATGGGTAAATAGTTCAGGTGAAGGATGATTAAGGCTGAGCTGGCTGGGAGTTGTAGCAGAGGAGATGAGGGTCTAGGTTTTTAAGGCTGCCTGGGGAAGAACTGATGACTGGGGGAATTGGGTAGTTGGTAAATTGTGGAGGGTGGAGGAAGGGAGGATGTTAGGATATTTCAAGGTTTGAAGACTGGATTTCAGCGTGACAAGAAGGCCAGACCTTTGTGAGCAGAGATTTCTGAAAGAGAATAATGTAGCTCTTGTAGTGAACAGAGCAATAAGACTTGGGTCAAGTGTTGAGGCAGGAAATCAGCAGGAGAAAAGAGAATCTGGAGACATCCAGAGAGAAGCAGTAACAGAAGTAAGGGGAATGTGTGAGGGCCTCAGGCTCACAGAGTAAAAGGCCAGATAGAAAACCTTAAGCTCTGCCTGTATTTCTTAGGTGCTCGGGGAAGAGGAGATAGGAGAGATGCTAAAAAACATAAAAAAATAAAAAATAAAAAAAAATCATCACATAGCTTGAGACCTGGAGAAGTGTCACAGAAGCCCAAGATTGGGTGCTAAACGGTGTTCATTTTTTGCAGAACAGGAGAATGATGATGCATTTCTATTCCATCCCCTGTGCCTTGTATGTGGGATTAAAGAAAAGTCAGAAGGTTGGATAGAAAATGATTCTGCTGTTTGTTTCATTTACCACATGACTGAGCTGTCATTTGTCTCCCTTTGAAATGAAAAAATCTTAATCATAATTTTCTGTGATTTAAATGTAGTCACTTCTTTGAAGTTACCTGAATGTGACACACTTCAGGATGATTTATGCTTGACTTAGGCACTAAGGCAAAGTGTCAGAGTAAATCACTAAAAATTGAAGACATGATAGTCCGTGGGATATGGCAAATTAGTGTCACAGCTACAGAGTATATAACCAGGAAGACTTCAGAAAGAAATGCGAGGACAGCCTGATTCAGGAAACAGGCTTTTTGGAATTTGATCTGTTGTCACCTTATGCCACGTGGGGATTCAATAGCAGTGCTGCCTTACTGGCATAATCAGTGTTGGAATTCAGAAAACTTAGAGCCTTTGGCAATGTTTGGATATGTTTCTTGGTGTTTACAGTGGGGAGCTGTAGTTCCCTAGCTACTGCCCTTTATCAGGCACCTTGCTTCTGCCCTCTAGAGGTTTGCAATTGAAAACTGTACAATTGACCCTCGACACCCAAAACTTAACAGTCAGTTAACACATATTTGATATGCTATTATTATATACTCTATTCTTACAACAGAGTAAGTGAGAGAAAAGAAAATATTAAGAAAATCAAAGAAGAGAAAATGTATTTAATGCTCATTAAGTGAAAGTGATCATCGTAAGGGCTTTCATCCTCCTCAATTTCATGTTGAGTAGGCCGAGGAGGAGGGATTGTTGTTGCAGTCTCAGGGGTAGCAGAGGCAGAAAGGGTAGAGGAGGTGGCATAGGAGGCAGGAGAGGCAGGCACACTCGGTGTTTAACTTTGAAAAAGATCCAGGTGTAAGTGGACACTCACAGTTCAAACTTGCACTGTTCATGGGTCAACTGTACCGTGTAAAAGAATGAGATAAGAATGACAATGAAAATTCCAGATGGTTCTTAGTTTTTTTCTGGCACCATCTCTAACTCATATGAAGCTTATTTGACTTATTTTTGTTATTAGCTTAAGTTTACCAATCATATATTTGACATCTGAAGGAAATGGATCTGTCTGTTACCCAGACTTGTATGTTTTATGTTTGTCTTTTTCTTTTTTAAAAAAAGTCTTTCCTGTTGAGTTGTTTTTGAAATCATTTTAATTTGTATGAGTTTTAAAGCAATTCTTTTATATTGTAGACAACTTGAAAAAATAAGTAATTCTATGGTACTCAGACAGCTAGCATGGACACATTTCATATGTCTTTAAAAATTCAAAATTACTAGTTATTCAATGGCTACAAATGGATAAATACAAAGAAGCTATTTGTTCATTTTAGTTAACTGTCAAAATATGTCATTATTTTTTTTTAGAAAACAGCTTTTGCATCAGACAGAGAAGTAGGTTTTATATGTATATAACCTTATTTTTTCTCTTTGCCTCTTATTTTTTAATGATAAAAAGTTAAATATATAACATTTATGTATATAACCAACTATTTTCTCTTTGCCTCTTATTTTTTTAATCCTAAAAAATGAAAAAATAAGAAAAAATAGGATTAGAATTCTACTTGTCAAATTTTTTTAATGCTAAAAGGTTAAATACAGAAACAGAGGAAGAATTTTATAAAAACTGATTTCTATGAGTAGACCTTAAATTAATGTGGGCTCTAATTTTCCTTATCCATATGTTTAGATTTGAAAGAGTCATCTCCACATTCAATAAATGTATAGATAGGTGTAGTTTGATAATCTGCTTTGTCTCTTTGTTTTCAGTTAGTGAATGAATGACTCAAAATTGGTTAAATAAAGAAAAGATTTTGTCGTTTTCATCTCCACTCCTCCTCCAGGCCTCCCCTTGGGCAATGTGTGCCTGGCCCATGCGTTCCTCCTGTCTGTTTCACTGTAAGCAAACACCACTCACGTGTAAGCCACACACCTCCCACACTGCAGTCCACCATTCCTTAGAGCCTCTGGGCTTGATTGAATTCTTGCCTTTGCTCAAGCATTTCTCTCCACCTGGAATTCTTTCCTCACTTCATATGAATCTCTTGTATTTTATCTGTTTTCAAGACCCATTTCAAATCGCAGCTCTCCAGGGAGCCTCTTCCAGTTGTCCTTCCTCAGAGAAGTAGCAGCTCTCCTGGAAATTGCATATTCTTCACAGAGGGCACGTTTATTCCTCCTTTTAGTAAAGCCATCAGTATTTCTTCGAGAGCAGGGGCTCTGCCTTCCCCTCCTGTGCACACCCTCCTGGCTCTAGCCCCAGCCATGCCCACCATAGACGTTGTACACATGAAGAGAAAGGATGGGAGCAAATTTGTGAAGACTAATGGATGTGGGGTCTGTCCCAGGAAGCTCTGGTATTTCTTCTTAGCTACAGGTCACCTCTGTGTCAGAGCATCATCAGAAGCAAGCCAGGTTAGGGCCAGATTGTGACAATCTTATAGATCAGGCTTGATTCAGTAGGCAATAGAAAGCTGTTATTTTTCTACAAAACCTGTTTTTTAAAATGGAGCATCTTCAGTAAACTTTGTACATAATGATGTACATGATAAAAAACTGTTTAAAAGAACAATTAGTTTGGCTGTGACACAAAGAATGAAGAGGAGAGCAGTGCTCAGGCTGTTTGCAGGAGTTAAAATGGGGAGAACAGTGTCATAATTAAGAAGTGCCGCCATTTGGAGTAAATTTGGAGATTTATGCCTTGCTACGTTTAAAAGCAAAAAGAGCCTAGCAAAGACAAAACCAGAAACAGAAAGTAGGAAAAATTAATATTCCAAAGAGTAAAACATGGGATGAGATAGAGAAGCGACAGAGTTCAGATTCAAAAGTATGGACATGTGGTGAAATGTAAGAATGGCAATGCATTTCTTTCTTTAAAAGTTGAAATTAGCTAAAAAGGATAGATTCTTAAATTGAAGGATCAAACTAAATACTTGAAACTAGAAATGCTTTTGTTTCGATGTTGTTATGTAATGTAATGACTGTACACATTCCTTCTTCTCCCCTGGTTAGTGGATCTCTTAGAGTTGAGTACAACAAATGAAATTTTCAAACAGCACAAGCTGAACCAAAACGACCAGCTCCTCAGTGTTCCAGATGTCATCAATTGTCTGACAACAACTTACGATGGACTCGAACAAATGCATAAGGACCTGGTCAACGTTCCACTCTGTGTGGACATGTGTCTGAACTGGTTGCTCAATGTTTATGACACGTAAGTTTATATTTTTTCTCATTAAAATACAATCATTGAATGAAATATGTTAACTGAAAATGTCTAATTTTTTAAAGTGAATTTCTTAATAAGTGCTTTCAAATCACTTTCCTAGCGAAAATATTTCTGTTCATTGTTGAATGATTTTACAAATCATTGCGCTCTTATCAAACAATAGAACAAAAAGGAATGGACATCTTTTGTTTTAAAATTTGGCTTCAATTTACAAAGATTGTTACATTTATAGTATTCTTTGCCAAGAAGCTAGGGAAACAATATAGCTAAGTCCTACTTCCTTCTTGTTTCATAATATCTCATAGTATTTCCTTCTTTTTTCAAAATAAAAAATCTTATATTGATTGTTATTAATTACAATAATTTATTAGCTCAGAATAATCTACTGTACAATCTTTGTAATGAAGAGTGATTTGAATGGCCATGAACAAGATAGTCTTTCAATATTTGCTTTATTTGCATAGTGGTTGCATCTTTCTTTTTTTTTTTTTTTGAGACAAAGTCTTGCTCTATTGCCCAGGCTGGAGTGCAGTGGTCTGATCTCAGCTCACTGCAACCTCCACCTCCCAGGTTCAAGCGATTCTCCTGCCTTAGCCTCTTGAGTGGCTGGGATTAGAGATGATCACTACCACACCCAGCTAATTTTTGTATTTTTAGTAGAGATAGGGTTTCACCATGTTGATAAGGCTGGTCTCGAACTCCTGACCTTGTAATCTGCCCGCCTTGGCCTCCCGAAGTGCTGGGATTACAGGCATGAGCCACCGTGCCCAGCCATATATATATGTTATTTTAAATAATTTATGCTACAGGACATTTTAACATCTGTCATTTAATTAGGTACTCACTGTTACATAAAGCAGATTCTCAACTCCTGGTATAACTTATTTGCCATTAATCTGGCCCTTCTGAATATGACTGCATTTGCGAAATAGTCAATTCCAGAAAGACCTGCTGTGGGCTGACATTTCAGAAACATTAGGAATTACTCATTGTTCTGGTAGGGGGTTAAAGTATGCAAATATGAAATAAGAAAACTAGAACTGGGCTGGTGCAGTGGCTCACGCCTGTAATCTCAGCACTTTGGGAGGTCGAGGCAGATGGATCACCTGAGGTCAGGAGTTCGAGACCAGCCTGACCAACATGGTGAAACCCCGTCTCTACTAAAAATATAAAAATTAGCCGGATGGGTGGCAGCCACCTGTAATCCCAGCTACTTGGGAGACTGAGGCAGGAGAATCGCTTGAACCCAGAAGGCAGAGGTTGCAGTGAGCTGAGATCATGCCACTGCACTCCAGTCTGGACGACAGAGCAAGACTCTGTCTCAAAAAAAAAAAAGAAAGAAAGAAAGAAAGAAAAAGAAAAGAACACTAGAACTGTTGTTTTCCTCTTATGCCCCAAAAGTTATTATCTGTTAATTAGCTACATGAAAATTTGTATTTATCAACTTTTTATTTGATTTAGAGATAAAGAAGATAGATCATCATAGATACACACATTTAGGAGCTGATTGATTCTGTATAAGAAGTGGATAATGATGATGATAGTTTTAGCGATGAATCAACTAAAAATTCGGGATTTTTTTCTATTTCTTTTAGTTTACATGTAATAACTTACATATTTATGAGATACACAGTGGTTTTTCAATACATGCATACAGTTTGTAAAGATCAAATCAGGGAAGTTAAAATATCCATCACCTCAAATATATATTACTTCTTTATGTGCACATTCAGAATCCTCTCTTTCATCTCTGAATCTATGAGATAGATTATTGTTTACTGTATTCACCCTACAGTGCCATAGAACACTAGAAGGTATTCTCCCTACCTGTATGTAATTTTGTATCAATTAATGAGACTTTCCCTATCCTCCTCTCCCTATTTTTTAATTTGAGAAGTATTTTATCATTTGATGTTCACAAATATCATAACAAAGTCTTTCTAAATAATCGAATAGCCATTGTGTGCTGGAGGGCTCTTAAGAAACTCACTGAAGCATGAGTCTTAGTTACCATAATGAATATGGGATTTACAATATCCCTGTCTGATATTTTTTAATACATTTCATTTTAATGCAAATTTTAAGTTCTCCTAGGGTAAAGATTACCATTAGCCTCAATCCACCATTCAGTTGCTCTTCAATAATTAAAATCTTGAAAAGATACTTTTTCATAGTAACTTCACCAAAATAGTTGATCAAAGGTGTTTTAACTACAAAGCCTATAACTTCATTTTACATCCCAGGAAAATTGCTAAATTCATACAATACTTAGGAACTCCATTCAATCCTGTGGAGTATGGTAGAGGCATACATCTTGAACCACATTTTAAGGAAGAACTGAATAAGAGGTTCAGTTGCCTTCTATTGTATGGCTCTGACACACTGTTTTGGTGTTCTGGGGCTGCCATAACAAAGAATGATAGACTGGATGGCTTCAACAAGAGAAATTTATTTCCTAACAGTTCTAGACACTAAGAGTCTGAGATCACAGTGCCGACCACATTGAGTCTTTACTGAAGCCACTCTGTGTGGTCTGCAGATGGCCCTCTTCTCCCTGTGTCTTCACAGGATTTTTCCTTCTCTGCTGCATGCTCATCTCCTCTTCCTCTAAGGACACCAGTCCTATTGGATTAAGACCCATTCTAATGACCTCATTTTAATTTGCTACATCTTTAAAGCCCCTATCTCCAAATACAGTCACATTCGGAGGTACTGGGAGTTAGGACCTTAGCATATACATTTTAGGGACCACAGATCAGTGCATAATACACACATATGCTGTTTTCACCAGGCAGCCCAAAGAGAATAGTGCCACTTGGTTGGGAGGAAGCAGTGTGTGAAATGGTGTGATTCATATTCCAAGGAGTTAAATGTTGGCACAGTTCCACTTCCCACCATCAAATGGGAATATGTGGAAAATGCTACACTCAGCCACTGTGTCTCATTTAGAAAGACAGTATCTCAAAGTTTCTCATTTTTCATTTTAAAGGAAAAAAGCCTTTCAAGACTGATCTTCCTTCTATGCAAAAGAAAGTTAGCAAAGAGCATGCTGGATCAGAATGGTCTCCATTCAGTGTAGCCTTCTACCTTGGAGAGGAGTATTGGGGATTAACCTATGGAAAAAACAGTTACTCTTATGACAATCATGTCAGACAGCCAGAGCTGGTTGCCTAGGTTTCTCTGACAACCATGATTGATTAATTTATCTAAATGATAGTTATTAACTCTTTTTTAAGCAATAGTTCTCTTTGAGAATTGGATAGAAATTACTATCTACCCTCCAGTTAGGACATTACAGACTCATACATCTGTGACTCTGTGGAATGGTACCTTGTTCTAACAGTTCTAGTCATTCAGCTACCCTGACATTCACTCACTTATCATAAATCCCTGACTCCCTTCCTTGCTGTTGTGTGATACAGCCAGAACTGGTGTTTTCAGCTTCAGCCAGCTCTTGATGATGAGTGATGCACACACAGTAGATCACAGAATTCTCAAAGTAGAAGGATTTGGGGATCTTTAATTCTGCCCTATTCTCTTTACTAATTGAAAACCTCACCCAGTGAGATGGGAGAATTTACCTACCTATTGCATGTTAGTCATAATTAAAGAACTAATATTCAGAGTCTTTTCATATTCATTTGATTATTCTTACAATATTGCCATATCTATGAAAAATAGTACTTTAAGTAAACTGGTTTTTTTTTTTTTTACAATTTTAACATGTACCCAACTCCTCCTGATATTCTGAACTTTGTAAACATAATTTATTTTCATCTGTCATGGATGACAAGAATTCACATTTTTGGTTCTGGTTTCTGTGTGAGTTAGCAGGTACTTAATGTTGGCATCATAATTTCTCATCTGAAAAACAGATAAAAATATTCACTCTGCTTACCATACAAAAGGTGATTATGAAAGTTTAATGAACTAATATGTGTAAACATTACTTTATAAAGATAAAATTGATTTTATTTATGAATTCGCAGCCTCACTCAGTCATCCTCCCAGGTTAAAAAGTCTTAATTTCACAATCTTCCTTCTGGATTTAATGGAAATCAAAAGCATTTAAATCATGCTTTAAAGCAATAGTGTGGAGTACTTGGTTCAACTATATATTTTTCCTACCGAAAATATTAACCTCATTTGCTGCAGTGTCATTTTTTCCACTATTCCAAAGATGGTATAATTTTAGAAAGTAAATACCTTTACAATTAAACTAATTTCAAGAGTTGCCTATGAAAACAGTTTGGTCAACCAGTTTTCCTTGATGCAAGTCTTTGTCCCACCTAAATGCATCTTATCTGTGATGCTCACACCCCTGCCTCTGTGCCCTTGCTCAGGCTTTCTCCATGGTACTCTACTTTCTCCTACTTGGGACAGTCATGCCATGACATGCCTTCTGTGTCTGATTTTAGATTTATCTTCTCTGTCACATGTTGTGAGACTAATGACTACCTAGACTAAATCACTAATCACTAATGACTAGGCAGCCACATGATCTTGTACTTGATTTTTTGATTTCTATACATAAACGATTGTTTCGTATGTTTTCTAGTTGTGTCCTTATCTTACCTTCTTCAGCTGGTGTGTGAGTTCATCGGGGTAGGAATCATGTCTTCTACTTTTCTCTTGGTCCCAGCAGTACACAGAGCAATGCCGGGACCCCAGTAAGCCTTCATCACTGTTGATGATGTGATGAGTGGATGATTGACAGCATCAATTGTCTTCCTGATGGTGTTCCTTTCTTGTGTTGTGACAGTAGAGTGAGGGTCATGCTTTAATGCATATTATTTTGACCGTTTTTCCCTGTAGGGATCACTTTATCCTTAGCCACATTTATGTACTTGTCTCAACCCATTCACAAAGCCTTCTGTTACCCTCTGCGAGTCTGTTGTCGGCTGTGTGCAGAGAGTAATAATTTCCTGCTTTTGAAAGGAAGCAAACATTGTCTGTTTCATGTGACTCCTAAAAAATATAAAGTAGAAACATAATTTGTAGCATGGCTCACTGTAGGGTTAATTTGAAACTAGTGTTTCTGTAATTGTGAGAAACTGGAATGAGTATATTAATTTAGAAATTCTCCTTAGAAGAGCTATGTTTCTTTTAATATTAAGTATTAATTATTTCATAGGTTAATTTTGAATGTCACATACATTCATACTAAGGGTTCAGTAAGTTTGTTAGATATGATTTAATATAAATTATACACTCTAGCCTATTGAGGGAGTACTTTGAGAATACATTGCACCAATCCCTAAGCATGTTTGTCTTTTTTACTTATTTCATATTTTATATTTCTAAATATGTATACAGAGACTTCCTTGAATACACGCAATTTCAGAATGGAATAATATCAATTAGTATTAGTAAAAATAGCAATAAAATCAAGAATTAAATATAGTTTGGCAAGAAGATTGCTTAAAATTAAAGTTGGATGATATAAATATTTATGTTTTTAAAAGAGCCCTAATTGTTAATTTTTTACATTTATATATTTATATAAACATTTGGTTTTAGGTTTTAAATGTGCTATACTTGTGTATTAAAAACATATAAGAGAAATTGACAATAAAATCCTAAACCGAAAACGGTTTCTAAATCTGCAGTAATAAAGATAGCAATAAAGGCTTTTTTCTGGACTGTATGTTATTCCATAGCAAGGATCCTATCTTATTAATTTTTGTAATTATCTTCCAATCTTTAGGACTGGAACTACTGTGACTAACATTTGGTAGATTACTCAAAATTGTTTGATAAGCAATGAAATTAAGAAAACTCTGTGCTTTTAAAGATAAAATAAAATTTCTCATATAGTCGACTTATAAGTGAAATAGAAATGACTTGTCATTAGCATTGTGTAAAACTGTGTTCCAGTATTGATTAATTAATACATTCTGGTTTTAATTATAATTGGATATTTCCCTAAATAGAGATTACATATCTGTCTAAGGTCACTGATGATTAAAATTGTAATAATAATTTATAAAAACTGCATTGACAGAAAATTATATACTAAGGACTTATAACTTGCTGAACACTTAAATACCAATATTTATACTTAATTAATACTTAATTATACTTATTCAGCAAGTTGTAAGCCCTTAGTATAGAGTTAACTTTCTAGTCTATTTTCTTGTTTTTAGCTTTATCACTAGACTTTTCTTGCTGTATGAAGTCACATGTATACTGTGTGTACATCTAACTATTTTGAATCTTGCATTTATAATTATTAACAGATAGGTTTAATTCATAGTATTTTTAAAGGTGAAATCTTTTCAGCTTTATAATCATCATTTTCATTTTGCTTTAATTTGCTCTTCTTAGTTTATGTGTGGTGTGCAAAGTGACTTCAGCCTGTGTAGTCTTCTAGACTTGGTCAAACGCAATGTTACTGTATGTCTTGAAAGTACAGTATAGGTTTAATATTAATTGTTAAAAGTTAATAGAAATGTTACATCTTTAAGATACAATTATTTTTAATGCTTTACCATCAAGAAAATAGTTATTTAGAAACAATTAACATGGCATATACAGTTTTAAATGCATCTAACACATTAAGATTCTTTTAATTTTAGGGGTCGAACTGGAAAAATTAGAGTGCAGAGTCTGAAGATTGGATTGACATCTCTCTCCAAAGGTCTCTTGGAAGAAAAATACAGATGTATGTAAAACCTTTCATATACCAACAGTGTTTTAGTGATAATAATGATTATAGCAATTTATTGGGGACTTAGATTATATAATTGGCTAGTAATAATAGTTTGCCCTCTTTTTTTAACCCTTACTGTGCCTATACCAAATTAGACAAAAGGGTAGCAGTGCAAAGACATGGGGCTTTGTGAGAAATGAAAAGCTGATTGTAGGACTAAGAGGTGAGGTGCCTGGATGGAGTGAGACCCAACCACAAATTATATTTTATTTAATTCTTAGAATAATCCCCTCATGATATGGGCATTGGGATTTCCATTTTCTGGCTGAGAAAATTAATGCTGAGATAGGTTAAGAATCTAAGACTGCAGAGCCAGTAAGTGACGGGGCTAGAATTAGATACTAGGTTTTTCTGACTACAAATCCCAAACTTTTTATTTCTTTATACTTCTAATGCTTAAAAAAAAAGATAAGCGAAAACCTTTATGGACATAGACGATAATCCTAAATAATATATTTTACAGTTGTGACAAAATAAAAGTGATTTTTAAAATTTTTGTTGTATTTGGATTTATCAAATAAATCAACAGTGTTCCTTTACCTGCCAGTTAATGAAAGGTATCTGGGTTTTGGAAAAGGCTTGTGCTTGGGAGCCAAGGAGACCTGTCTTCAAATCTCTACCACTTAGTAGCTGAGTGTCTTCGGGCAGGTTATGTGATCCCATTGAATATTGCCAACTAAGAGGTAATAGTATCCCCATTTTACAGTTCAAGAAGCTAAAATTTAGCAAATTTTCTTCAACTGAAAAATGAAGCTAATAATTCCTGCTCGGAAAATAATTAGGAGTAATGTTTAAGGTACCTAGAAATAGCAGCTGTTGAAAAAATGGTAGCAATTGCCTCTTAGTCCCCAAATCCTTAACTACTATCACATATCTTTTGATTTAATTTTGTCCTTAAAATGTGAATTTGATCCCACCATGTATATCCCCAGATGATTCTTTATAGAGAAATCCATACATCTGTGGGAAAGGATTAGGGATCTTCTGCGAATGGAAAGATACTAAAAAACAATAGGATATTTGATTATAGGCTCTGTAAACTAAGTTCAGTTTTGTGTCTTATGTGAACATGCATACATTTTAAAAGCTTTTATTTTCTGGGATTGCTGTGAGGTTATATGATTTTGAATTTCAGGTCTAGATCATGATGACTTGTTTTTCCTACATAATTTGACAAGAATGTCAGTGAAAAGAGATGTGGGCTTGTATGAAATGAAAAGCTGATTGTAGGATTAGGAGTTGGGGTGTCATGACAGAGTGAGAGCCTAGTTAGCCATGCAGAAAAAAAGCTTTGCACAGGGCTTTTGCTTTGTGGCACTTTATCCAGAATTTAAGTAGTTTTCAGAATTATGATCATGAAAAGATATAATTTCCAAAGCTGAAAAAGTTACCATTTTATAATTATCAGGAAAGGAAAATATTAATGAAAATATCCAAGTTCCAAAATCAGAAATGTATTTTTTCTCATTTTTGATTTGGGGTTTCTTGCACTCCTGAAACAATCAGGGTTCTCTGAAAGTAACAGTTATATTATAGTGTGGAGCTTCTTCTGAAATGTATGCAAATTCAACCTCAAAGCTTACATTGTCTGTAATTCAACATGAACTTTCAGATTTTGGCAGGGGAAGCAGAAGCCTCTGCAGTAAAATTTCTGATTATTTAATTTAATCCATGAAGTATGCCATTTTAGGACTAATTAAATAAGAAATCTCTTGGCTCATATTCTTTAATCTAAATCTTAAGAATATTCAGACTTTGGAGTGTCCTGGGGTTTGGTTTTGCTTTTTACTTTGAGGACCTTCACCACTGTGATTCACTGATTCAAGTTTTTATTTCCCCATGATATCAGAACACTTCCTCATTATTATTTCCTTTATTAGAATTAATATTCAAGACAGTTTGCTCTTCAAACACAATGGCAGGGCCACCATTCAAGATCATTGGTATCTGTCTGAACACTGATTTTATTAATACAATGGCCAGTGTCAGTGTCTCCACCCCATAGCACCCTCTTCTCTTGGTGCTTTCCTAAAAATATTCCTTGTTTAGTTTCTAACAGTGCCCTGGCCTTTACACTTACAGCTGGTTAGCTTCCTTGCCTCATCAAAAATGTATTTACAGACCACGGACAGTGGCTCATGCCTGTAGTCCTAGCTATTTGGGAGGCTAAGGTGGGAGGATCACCTGAGCTCCAGGAGTCAGAAGCTGCAGTGAGCCATGGTCTCACCACTGCACTCCAGCCTGGATGACAAAGCGAGACAAAAACCAAAAAATGAAAACCACATACACACACACGCACACGCGCTCACACACACACATGCACACACACATTTTCAAACCATCCTTTTAAAATATCATTAGCATCTCTTCTGTGCTAATTTATAAGAATTTGAGTTTTTAGAGTATGACACGCCCCCTTACCCTGACACTGCTTTTTATATCTGACTGTAATGCTGGGAATGTGAACTTTTGTAGGAACTTCTATAAGGATTTTACAGAAATATGTCAAAATGTCTAAGGACACTTTTCTCCTTATGTTTTGTAAGTAGTTTTTCCTTAATAGTGGCATAGTAGTGTAGTCATATGCCTCAAAAGAGGAAAGTTGGGCACAGTTGATCTTGCTGAAAAGGTGCACTTTTCTATGAAGATTATTATACGTATGCATCAACTTTGTATTTACTTAATATACCTCTTCCCAGGGACTGGTTTAAAATAAACCTCATAATAAGACTGCTGGATATTTTATGTCTATTATAGTCTTATTTTTTTAATGGAAAGAAACAAGTAGAGCTCTAACCAAATCTAAGAGAAAAAAATGATGATAGAAATTGCATTTATCTTCATTGAATTTACTTTCCCTATGTATGCTTATAATTAAAGCCATACTTCATTATAATTACTGTGTCAGTATCACTGAGCTTGGTTCAGTTTGAAATTTCACCATTGACAGTGTTAGATCTAGCATTATTTTACTTAAAAAAAAGAGAGAATGATACTTTTTGATCTGATACTCATTTATCAGGTACTGTTTGAAAATGATTTTTAGAATCCAAGAAATATTTGCTCCCCTTTCTACTATTCTTGGAAAATTTCACATGAAGAGCATTGATTTTGTGTGCTTTTGAAATTTTAGAACTTGAAAATTTCTTTCCAAAAAGTATTAATTTCTATATGTGGATTGTTTATATTTGAAATTTCTTCCTATTCCAAAAGTAATTTATCTTAGGATATTAGCTTTATTGTTGAAAATAATATAATAATTTTAATCTTCAAAGTATTGCATATGGTGAATAAAGGTAAACCAATACTGGACAAAATAGAAGAGTTTTAATTTTAATGAATCAAGAAAATTATAAAACAAATTCATTTTTTAATGAATGGGAAAACCTAAAAACTATGAAAATATGCACAAATTTTTAAATTTGATTAAATGTATTTTATTACATGAAGCAAAACAAAAATAACGTTTATAGGTAATAAGGAGTGGGAGACTGGCCCAAAAAAGAAAAATCACACCTTCTTGTACTTTTTAGTACACATAAAACAGATGTGAGTATAAAAGTCTTTAAAATAAGTTACTATATATAGATTTAGTAGAATATTGCGTTTAGGCGTGAACACAAAGTTGGTAAATCTGTTAAAATTTAAAAGTTTATTATTTAAGGTGCATTTATTCCTTTATTTTTTGTTTTTTATTTTTTGAGTTGGGGTTTCTGCTCTGCTGCCCAAGCTGTTCTCGAACTCCTGGCTCAGGTGATCCTCCTGCTTTAACCTCTCTGGCAGATGAGATTACAGGCATTCACCACAGCACCCACCTGCATCTATTCTTTTAACGAGTCATGAAGGAAGCTTTTGTTTTGTCTCATTCTTTCTCAATAAGAAGGGAAGTTCTTATGAAGATCATAAAATTAATTCATATGCATTTATTATATCATTTTAAAATGGAAAATTGTGTTTATTGATTTATATTATATATGCATGATTTATGTTTATATGTATAACCCATTTTTTGCAGGAACGGGCTGTTTCTTAAAATAATCGAATATCATATGTAATGCAGAATATTAAGATCAGAATATTAAGGTCATTAGAATTCAAAAGACAACTAATCAGATTCGTGTCCTTCTGAAATTTTGTTAATCTTCATGGTTCAGTCCACGTTACGGAAGATGTATTTTAAGTGAAAGAACACTGTAGGCAGATGGAAGTTAACCTCTTGCGCCTCTTTGCAGATCTCTTTAAGGAAGTGGCGGGGCCCACAGAAATGTGTGACCAGAGGCAGCTGGGCCTGTTACTTCATGATGCCATCCAGATCCCCCGGCAGCTGGGTGAAGTGGCAGCTTTTGGAGGCAGTAATATCGAGCCTAGTGTTCGCAGCTGCTTCCAGCAGGTGAGCACGAAGGATCGCCGGTGTGCAGGATGTGCTGGGGAAGGGTTTTGAGGATGTTCTGTGCAATGGAGTAGGGAACTTGGGCTGAAGCCAAAGGCTGGAAGACTTTAGGTACCATCCAACAAGTGTGCATTTTATTTCTCAAGGCACATTTGCTTCAAAAACTAGCAGCCCTTGCAAAGGGACTTGCTGTTTCTCTTGGATGTAATCTACAGTCTGTAGCCTGTGCCGTTAGAGTGCTGTCTGTCCTGCCCTTTTCCTGGCCTCTCACCGCTGCTCCCTCTGCTCTCTGCTTTCCAGCTGCACTGTGTTATTCCCTCGGTTCCCGCCTCTGCGGTGCCTTTGGACCTGTGTCCGCTGTTCAGCTGTTCTTCCGTCCTCTCTGCCCACTGACGCCTTTCTCATCCCTAATCCTTATTTGATCTTTAGATTTTTAGCAGAACTCTCACATCCTCTGAAAATCTTTCTTTGACCTTTTCAGATAATGCTGTATTTTTAAAATTATATTCACCTTCATATCCTCTACCTCTTCCAATATTCAGTACAATTATAATTACATACTCAATTATATAATTCATGGCTTAGTGTTTGTTTCTTCTGTGGGAACCTAAGCTCCCTGAAGACAAGGACTGTGTCTATCATTTTACTGTTGTATCCTGTCTTAGTTCGTTCAGACTGCTATAACAAAATACCATAAACCGGGTGACTTTTAAACGACAGAAATTTCTTTTCTATGGTTCTGGAGGCTTTCCATAATCAAGGTGCTAACAAATTCAGTATCTGCTGAGGGCCCACCGTCTGGTTCATTGCAACCTTTCTTGCTGTGTCCTCATATGACAGAAGAAGTGAATGATCTCTCTTGGGCCTCTGTTGTGAGGGCACTAACCCCATTCAAGGGGGCTACACCCTCATGACCTAATCCTTTTCTAAAGACCCTGTCTCCTTGTACAATCTCCTAAGTGGTTAGGTTTTAACCTATGATTTTTGGGGGGACAAAAGCATTCAGATTATTACATTTCCTGTGCCTCGAACATCATACCTACTTTGATAAGTATTTGCTAAATAACTGAATTAAAATGTCTTAAGTACTTTTTAAGGCAAGATTTTTAAGAAATATATACATTAAAGATGTTATCAAAGTGCCAGTTTTTTTCTTTGAGACTATGCATACAAAAGAATGATGTACAAAGTTTTATACTGATCTAAGTTACTAATTTTAAACTGAGAAAGCACTTTAGTTTCTTTTTAATGTTTACTGCATATAAAGACATTTTAGAAATGTTACTACTGATGTTATACATATGCATAAAGTACAAGTCTATAGATATTTTGGCAAAGCATAGCCAGTGATTTATCATTGCTGGGGAAAAAAAGGCTCACACCGTATCTTTGAGGAGAATTGATGTCATGGGTTATTACATTTTATAATGGCCCCTTTTCTTATTTTAGAAATACAAAAAATATCAAATGGAAATTCTAAATATGATTTATAGTCATACACGTAGGTTGACAGAATGACCTCAACAGCAACAGGAGGATGAAATTGGTAGAAGTTTAGCTTTGCACATATGAAAATTACTTAGTTTTGGGACTTGAAGAGGATTTGGGAGTTTTATGTAATTTATCCTGATAAATTTGCAAATCCTGCAAAGTACATCCATAGCAATATGATTCCCATCTGATAATATAATGGGACTGGAGCAGGGCACACAAAAATGACAGCTTTTATTTAGCATTTATCATAGCCTTCAAGTTTGTAAAATTATCGGTGAGTCTTTCACAAGTTTGTACTGTTTTAGATGAATGAGTTTTATAGAATTATTTATGTAAAAAGATGACTTTGAATTGGGTAGTTTTGGTTTTTGCTTTTGTTTCTTTTAAAACCTGAGTATACTGAAGTCGTGATAATTTTTTACTTCTTCCTATGTGACAGTTTCTGCTTTGTCTACTCTTAAGTTCTAGAATTTTCTTGCCTTGAAGAACTTTAAAGCATTTGTGACCTAACTGACATGGAAAGAGTTACACAGTTTTCCTCTTCTGCACAAATTTTCAGAAGATTACGAAGCAACAACACTTGCTACAGTTTAAATGAAGACATTTCTTCACTTTTAATATATTTCTTTTTTCACCAGAATAACAACAAACCAGAAATAAGTGTGAAAGAGTTTATAGATTGGATGCGTTTGGAACCACAGTCCATGGTTTGGCTGCCAGTTTTACATCGAGTGGCAGCAGCAGAGACTGCAAAACATCAGGCCAAATGCAACATCTGTAAAGAATGTCCAATCGTTGGGTTCAGGTAAGGTGTGCCAGCACTGGAGGTGGCTATTTTCTGTTCGCTTTGTGTAATCTCAATGGTGTGTCCATCCTCCATTCCCATTCATTCCCATTTGGAGGTTTGCCTTCTATATAAATGGTATGCTTAGCATGTCTCATCTATCTAAAAGTAGCATTTCTTTTTATAACTACTACATGAAGCACGTTTTATTATTGTTGCTATTATTAGTGTCATTTACTTTGGTCAGAACCAGAGATTTTTATGAATGTCTGTTTACTTCGGTCAGGAAATGATCCATGGTTGAAAATTGTATGGCTGATCAGAAATTTATAACCTTGATGGAATTTGGTGAATATTCTGAGGTCTTTGGGGTCAGACTTAGTAAGCAAGAAACAATGTTTAATTACCAGCTGAGAAATAATCAAATTACTTTGTGTTACTTCTGCTAAGCTTGATGTGAAGTATATTAACCCTCCTTCTTCCCATGAGGAGCACTGCTAAATGCAATACTTTAATCAATGTATCAGACTCTTCAGTTTGTGACCCCAAAGCAGACTGTGCAGAGTCTATAGTTTGTCCAAAGATGGAGACTTTTGGACATCCTGGTCCATTCCTCTTACCACAGGTATGCATTTGACTTCTTGTATGTTTATATTTCTCTTCCGGGAGAAGTCTAGAAAATAACCCCAGTTTAATTTGGAAATCTATTATGAAACAACATAAATCTACTCAGTAGGGGAATTCAAGATTTTACGTATATCTTTTTTTTTTTTGAGACGAAGTCTCGCTCTGTCACCCAGGCTGGTGTGCGGTGGCACAATCTCAGCTCACTGCAACCTCCACCTCCTGGGTTCAAGCAATTCTCCTGCCTCAGCCTCCCAAGTAGCTGGGACTACAGGCATGCACCACCACACCCAGATAATTTTTGTGTTTTTACTAGAGACGGAGTTTCACCATGTTGGCCACATGGGTCTCAAACTCTTGACCTTGTGATCTGCTCTCCTTGGCCTTACAAAGTGCTGGGATTACAGGCATGAGCCACCACACCCGGCCTTATGTGTATCTTTTATTCATACCTGAAGAGGAAGTAGCTAAGATGGTGATTCTTGGGAGAGTCAAATCGGGAGAGCTGGGATTGGTTGTTGTTGTATATAATATCAATATTAATGCCTTGAATTAAACAGAATTACTTTCATTTGACTGACTATCAGCATAATAGTTTGTATGAAGCATATCACTGCATTCTCTGTGGATGGCTAACATAAGAAATGGAAATTCAAACGTTCTCTTCTCTCATGTATTATGATGTTGTTGGGGAGGCTAAAATATTGTGAGTTCAGAGGGCCTTGCTGCTATGCATTCTAAAAGGATGAAAAGACAGGTAGTTAGTGTAAAGTAGAGTGAGCATTAGCCTGGCACACAACCAGGGTAATAGATGCCCAGTGGAAGTCCAAGGGCAAATGCTGGAAGAAGAAAAATGGTAAAGTCACAGTTTAAATGCAGCAGGGTTCTTGGAATGGCTGTAGACACAAATGTACAGGAGACGAAATAGCTGAAATGTGACAACGTTAGGCTACAACTGGGAAGATAATTCAAATGAGAGACATAGTCAGCAAAGCTAATAATCACTGATATTTATTGTTTACTTTATGCCAGACAATGTGGTAAGAGGTGTTGCATTCGTTATTGTAGTCACTTTTCATAACAACAAGATTGGGAGTATTACCTCTACTTTACACATAAAAGAACTAAGATTCCAAGATTAGTCAACTTGCCCAGGCAGCCAATTTTGCAAAGATGAAGTTGGGATTCAAATCCAGATCGCTTTGGTTCTTGAGTTTGTGTTCTTAATCAAGATGGTTTTAAAAAGCAGATTCGATTTTTAGGAGAGGAGAGATTTAATATTAAGAGTTAATTAAATGATATTGAAAAGAGCAATTGATTTAAGGCACTAATTATGAGACCAAAAATATTACTCTGGATATAAATGTAATGTGAAGCCATGGGAAATATCCAGATTAATTGACTTGAGAAGAGACTGTCATATATATATATATACATGGCAGTGGAGGATAGGACAAATTTGAATGACCTTTAACGTTTTATTTCTTAAATAAAAAATGATCTGAAGCAACTATGCAGAATATTAATATTTAACTGAGTTGTGGGTACATGCATGTTTATTGTATTCTACCTACTTTTGAATAAACTTGAAATATTTAGTAAGAAAAAATATGAAAGAGCAATTATAAAGGGTGAACAACCTAAAGTGTTCAATTTTGAGGGTTTAAGTTTCTGCTAGTAATATCAAACTGACCTGCAGGTGTCTCTATGATAGAGATGTGGAGTTGACCAGCAGGTCAGAGATTAAGGTTGTGAGAGGATATTCAGGAGACAATGTATTGAGATACAGTGTGTTGAGAGCTACTGCTCTGGAGTCAGACTACTTGAATTTGAATCCTGGATCTATTGTTTGACGCTGAGACTTTGAATAAGATACTTGGCCTTCTTGAACCTGAGTTTCTTCAACTTCAAATTCTATGAGTGTTTCCTCATAGGAATAGTTAATACACAAAAATGTCTAGGGCAGTACCTATCACAAACAAAGTAGGCATTCAGTAAATGTTTATTTTTTGTTAATACCAATAACATCATTAGTGAGATAGTAGCTAAACCTATGAGTGTGTTGTAGAACATTTCCATTAAGTGGAAATACCAGAAAATCCTGGGCAATGGTGTTGCTCAGTAAAAGGCAGGATTAGAGACAGGTATAATAAGGAAGAGAACAGGATTATTCAGAGAGGTAAAGAAGCATATTGTTGTGGAAGTAAAGAAAAGGCTTTAGCAGGATGATAGAGGTGTTTGTTAAGTGCATCAGAAAGATTCTTTGAATCAGGAGAAGTCATTAGGAATCTTAGAGAGGACTCTGTCCATGTCATTATAAAGAGGGAAGGCAAATCTCAGGCTCAGGAAAATACATAGGCCAGTACGTGCAAACAACTTGTTGAAGAAATCTAGCTATAACTTAAAGAAAATATGTCAGGATGTTGAAAATGGTAACGTGGTAAGTGATAGATTGTCTTCCTTTTACTTGCATGTATATTTTTCCAGTTTTCTATATTGAGAATATAGTACATCTAAGATTTTTGATTTTCTAATGAAAGAGAAATATGTCCAGAGTTAATACCTGATTTATGCAAAAGACCGAGCAAAGGTTTCTTCAGGGAAACGGTGACTTCATTATTGTACAAAGATTATGCATGAAGGGAATGAATATAAGAACAATTCTAATAGGTATAATGATGTCCAGTTGAAATAGGTCTCATTATCTTAGTTGTAAAGAGATACATCTGTCTCTGTGGCTTCAGAGAATGAATGGAAAGGCAAGTACAGCAATGAAGATAGAAGAGTGTGTCTTAACTTCACTCAGATTGTCTGTCGAGCTTCTACCCATTATATATATATATATATATATATATATATGTTCAGGGAAAATGAGTTATATATATAAAAAACTCATTTTCCCTGAACTTTTATAAATACTGCTAGAGTTGCTCACTAATTACTTCCAAATTAAATGTTAATGAAATCTTAGATTTATAGAACATTTTGTAAGCTGGAAATTGTTTCAGTTAGAATCATACATAGTTGCTTAGTAGTAGTTGCATAAATATATTAGAACTTTAGTTTTCTTTCATGTAAATAAAGTGAAGGTAGGCAATCCAAGACTGTTCTCTGTGACCACCTGGGCCCTTAGTTCTGTTTTCATTCTCTGTCATTCCTAACATGTGGCTTCTATCTTCAAAGTCACCTCATGCTAACAAAGTGACTCTTCTGGATATCAGATCCATTTTCCAGGATGAAGGAAGAGGGAGCATGCCTCTGCCAAACTGAGTCAGTTCCTTGAAATTCCAATTAGAACTCCCACCCAATAACTTTGGTTTGTATTGTACTGGTCACTATCATCAGCAGGAGAAGCTAAGAAACAGTAATTTTCTCAAGGCTCATTGCTAAAATGTGGTGACAATACAAGGGTATGTTACCAATGAAAAGGGGAGAATGACTATCTGCCAAGGGAGTATTCAGCAGAAAACAAAATTCCATTTAGAAAGAAGATGTCAATCAGACCTGTCAAGCCATGCTGATAGGCCAAGAGATGTTGTTAATGTATGTGACCGTTTCCAACCAGTAGCTTCCTTGGCAAAAGTAAGCTGGCTGTAGTTTAGCAGAATGATTTCCTTAAGATTGATTTGCAAGTGATTTTTCAGTTCATTTTAGAAGCTACTCAGCACTTGGTAGTTTACAGTCATACAACCTTTAAATTTTGCTTCCATTTTCATTCTGTTTGTTCTATCATTTAATTTTTTTTCTATAGACGTGGATATAATTTATGTTCTTAGTCCTACCAGCAATGCTGACAGAATAGATTGGGGAGAAGATGTTTTCCACTCAGACCCATAGAAACTTATCATCTAAGGTTTTGCTTTTGTAAATAAGATTCTGCAAGTGGAAGTCAATGTGCAGTGTCATTCTCATGCCAGAGATTTTAAAACACCATTCCCCTTCAAGAATGCATTGTGATCAAGGCTTTATTTAGTTTGTTCTTTGTTATGCAGTATTTCTTGATTTCATTTTTTTTCTAGTGACTAATTTAAACCAAATATAAAAATGCTCATTGTTAAAAACTATCTTTGTGGGGGAATTTTAAGATTCATTTCTTATTGATGGTGTAATTGATATTTTAAAATTTGATGTTTCAACTTAATAGATATAGTTTTCTTGTCTTTCATTTTCCATTCATATTCAAAAATTAAATCTTCTTACATGCGTATTTATCTCCCTCTCATGTATAAACAGATGGAAGCATGTTTCAGAGACTTGAACTCCAAAATTTTATTATTATTGTTAATTTTGGTAATTTAGATGAATGAATTTTCTTACCACAAATTTGGACTAAATAATAGTAATACAAGCCAATAAATTTTATTTTCTTTTCTCTAGGTATAGAAGCCTTAAGCATTTTAACTACGATGTCTGCCAGAGTTGTTTCTTTTCGGGTCGAACAGCAAAAGGTCACAAATTACATTACCCAATGGTGGAATATTGTATACCTGTGAGTACTAACCCACTGTTTTGTTTTTAATACATTGCCATTGAATTAACTAGTATCTAAAATTTTATTGTTTATTTAGATTTAATCTTTTTTGAAAAAAAAAGATCACTTTGAAGATTATGTTTTTATTTTCTTTTAAGTAAACTCATTTATGTTGAATTAATTAGTGCAGAAAAAAATATTAGCTTTTTTTAACATCTGTGTTTTGATTTTAAACGTAACTCTTTTGGTAGCAAATTTTTTTAAGAGCTGATACTGACCTACATTGGAAATGATACTATGTAATGAAAAATTATGTTTCTTTTAGACATATTTATGCTTTCATAGTTAAATACTATATTCACATAAGCAAAAATACAGAAAACAGGGATGTTAAAAATATAATTCCTAAATCTAGCTCCAGAATAAACTACCTTCCAATTTTTCCATGTCTCTCATTTTAAGATTCTATTTCTATTTCTATTTATGTATCTTCGTTCCTGCTAATTTTCATTCAACATTCCATTTTGTCGTACAATATAATTTGCATTAGTCACAAAAATTTTAATTGAGTGAATTACTATAGTTTACCTAACCATTCCCTTAAATTTGGACATTTAGTTTATTTTCAATTTTTTGATGTTATAAATATCTTTGTGAAGATAGCTCATTCCAGATATTATATAAATTACATTGCAATAGAATAAAGCACTATAAACAGGTTACTTGAGTCAATGAATGTGAGTATTTTTTATGGTCAGAATACTTGGTGTCAAGTTTGTTTGTTTGTTTTTAAAGACATTTATCCAACTTTACATTATTATCACACTTGGTGAAAGTTTCAATTTTACTATAGCCCCATCAGCATTGGACATTAGTTCTTGTTGTTCCTTTGATCTAAAGCTATTTTTTCCTGAAGTTATCATCATGTTCTATTAATAGCTATTCTTTTGCTTTCTTCCAAATAATGCCCAAATGTATCCATCAAGCTGTCTGTTTTCTTTGGTTTAGGGAATTGAGTTACTTTTTTGGATCATAAATTGACAGAAAGGCTGCAATACTTACAAAATATACACATATAAATCTCACACTCATAGGTTTCTTATCTCAAATAAATAAGTGCCCTGTGTATGGAGAGGAAATCTCTAGAAAATGTTGCTGAATTATAATGGAGGAAGTGCCCATACCACATAATAGCTTTAACCACGAAAAAGAAATCTCCCCAAGAACATTGGTGAGACATCATTTATTCGTATTATTAACTTATTTATTCACTCAACAAATTAATATTGAACACTTAGCAGGTGTCAAGCCCTCTTGTCAAAGATAAACAAAACCAGACACTAAAGTGGTAAGGACAGATTTTAATCAATAATATTCTGATGATGCACATAGACTTCTATTTGTACAGAGGTGACTGGGTGTTTTCAGGAGGGAATGGACTGGGGGAACCAAAGAGGGACTTGAGCAGAGGCAAGGAAGTGAAAAATGACAAAGCATTGGTCACATCAGTTCCGTGAGACCAGCTGTGTCTGTGAACTGGCAAATGTCAGAGTTGGGATTCTAACATTCCAGAGAGACTGGGAGACAGGGACCCTGTCTTTCCCGCTGATTACATTTCTAAGGAATGGCTTTCAGGTTTTTGAGAAAGGCAATCCTGAGTTGGAGATACATACACATCTCAAAGGGACAAAGGAAGGATTCACCATTGTAAGCGCTTTGTAGTAAATGCCCTAAGAATGAGCAGAGGCCTGCCTGTTTTCAGGTGTTAGCTAGAGCAAACAGTAAATTCTTTTGGCAGCCTGGAGTTTGTTTTTCTGGCAGATGCTTTAAGGGGGCAGATGCCTTAATGATCCCTTTTTTTTAGGGTCATCCTAGGGATGTGGCCTTGAACTGTTAGAAATTATGTTCATGTTTGTTGAAGTCTTTTGATGGAGAACTGGGTGGAACGGGATGAACAAAATGATTTGTGATGAAAATCTGCAGTTTTTGTAGGCCAAGGCTTCTGTAGAGAACCGAGCTACAGGAGGCCAACACAAATTTGGTCAAGGAGACAATCCTTGTCAGTAATTTCAGCTCTGATAATGTGTCAGGGTATACCCAGAAAGACAAGATTGTGGACTTTCCTACTACTGTCCCTTTAGGAGGAAGGATGTGTGAGAACGAACAGGGAAACAAATAAATGAGGTTATTGTAGATTGCAGTAAGTGCCTTTAAGTAAAAGAATGCAGTGCATAATGAGATAGAATGATGAGAAGAGACACTTTAGATAAAGCAATTAGTAAGGTTTGTCTGAGTTGACATTTGAGTTGAAACCAAAGGTCGAGAAAGATTCAGCCCTATAAAGAACTAGTAGAAGCATATTTCAGAAAGAATAAACAGAACACACAATGGTCTGAGATGGGAAAAAGGTTAGTGTGATTGAGCGACAGAAGGTGGAGCCTGTTCCCTAGTGGGTGCATGGAAAGGAGCACTGATTACCCCACTGGAGGTGCCCAGCGCAAGAGGAAACTGGGGAGGCCCCTGTTTAAAAATTATTAAGACTTTCAAGGTGGCAACACCAGGGCAGTAAATCAAGTTCAAGGCCCTTGTGATTGTAGGGCCCTGTGCAACTGCATAGGTCTAATATCCTTGAAGCCCACCCTGGGGTTGGGAAAGAGGTAGGTGTGACCAGGGAACAGAAAGATACCGGGAAAAATTTGACAAAAGAGAAAGAATAGCAGGAGATGGAATTCAAAAGAAAGGCAACCATCAGATTGTGTAGAACCCTGGGGATCATTGTAAGGAATTTGGATTGGGGAAAAATATAATAGTAATATTTATATGATAATAGCTATTATAGAAATTTAGAAAGCTGATTCTAAAATTCTAATGTCAAAATATCATAAAGTAAATATACATTGTTATAGTAAAGGTATATTAAATTACTATTTTTCTTGGTCTTAAACATAAAATTCCTAATGGCTTTACAAAATACCCAAACAATTTGGAACCCATGTATCTTCAACAATTATCAGCCAGTGGGAACATGCTTAAGAATCACTGATACACATATGAATTCCACTGTCCAGCTACCAATTTTAAATGAAATCTGTAAGTTACCCAAAACTGTTCTTGCACAGTCTTTCAAAAGTCACTGTTACCATTTCCAAGATTGCAGCATATCCTGCATTATACAAGGATAGCTTCCTTTTTCAGGACATGCTTTGGGAGGTCCTTTACCCATTTCTGAGGCTTTGTAGTGATCTTATCAACAACCTACTTATAAATCATCTGTATAACAGGCCACTTTCTGCATTTGACCCTACAACATTTTATAAAATAACTAAAAATATATGTAAATTGAATCTTTAAAAAGATGCTTGCATTTAATAGCACTGAATGACCTGATTTAACTGCTTTCTGAAATTTCTTTCTTTTCACCCACATTCTTTACATCTGCGCTACTCTTTTAAGTTTTATTTATGGTTCATCCATCTTTTACTCAACATTTCCTAAAGTCATTTCATGTCTGTCTTAGAAAATGAACTCAAGTGTGAATTTGCTCAGTACGGTGATAATAAGCACCATTTGACTGTTAAATGGATCAGACCTTCCCATATGGATCTTGACGTTTGCATTTCTCAGAGTGCATCTCCTTTTTGGTTAAGAAGATGCTCCAGTCACCTTACTGACTTCATCTCTTTCCTTTTCGAAGTCCTTTATAGCTGACTCTGAATGTTTCTATTTTTAAAAGCTTTCTGCAATTTAGAAATCTTATTTTAAATCCACAAAGGACCCTAAATATTTTGCCAACATATCTGCTTATTATTTATGATAATGTTCGCCTTTAGTGGTAAGAAGACTAATGGTATGTGAATGACTATCATGACTCACGAAAATATTTTATGATACTGATAATTTATATATATATAGAAATTATCTGAAGAAATGTAGCAGGATTTTTATTTCTCTAGGATATGATTTTTTTTAATCTTATTTCTCCCTACCATTCTATAACCCAAATTTGTACATTTAAGAATTCTTTCATTAGGCTTAATAAGAAGAGTTGATTTTCAAGAGACAGCATGACACAAATGGTGTTTAATGCCTGTTATCATTCTGTCTCCCTATGTCCAAATCCTACCTTCTCACAAAAACAACTCAACTCCCACTTTGTGTGTGAAATCTCCCCCAGCTCCTCCGGTTTTACCCTCATCAAAGTACTGAGTTCAGGGACCTCTGCCAATAACCTTTACTTTACCAATTATTTGATTCTATGTTTTCTTGTATCATTTTCTTGTATTTAATTCTATGTTCTCTTGTATCATTTTCTAACTGTGAGGTGTTTTTGTCTTCTCAATTATCTTTTTACCTCCTGAGGACTGGGATGACTTTTATACTTTTTCCCCTGTGTTCGTTAAATTTGCCTCATAAAATCTAAGTAAGCTCATATCTGACTTTATAAATACTAATTATAGAATTTTAAAGCTGGAATTAAAGCTCTGAGAGATCATCTAACTTATCTTTATTTTAAAGAAAAAGCTAAGTCTTCAAGAAGGTAAGTGGTTTGTGCAAAGTTAATAGATTTAGTGATTTAGCTCTATTAAAGAAATACACAATTAGCACAGTAGCAAGTGGGTTTATGTATCTTTGCTGGAATATTATGTTTGTTGGATACTCTTTTATATACGAGGCATTTTGCTAGGAGTTGAGAATGCAGAGAAAATTTCATGAAGGAGAAAAAAGACCTCTATGTGGAGAAATTCAACAAGACTGATATTTTTTAGAATGATTAAGCTTATGAATCAAGATAGTAGTCTTTTTTTTTTCTTATTATCTATGCATTACATCTTTGAATTCAGGGATTATGATTTATCTTAAAAGTAGTTATATCTTATATTAAAGATGTTTAGATTTAAATTTCTTTTTTATTTATGATGATTTAATTTCATAGTGAAAATTACCCAACTCAGATCTTTAAAATCATCTTTGTTGTAAGTAACCAAAATGTAATGCAAATTAGAAACATTTTCATATGTTGTTAGGGCATATAAAAGATAGCGTGTGGTTTTGTTTTTTGAGATGAAATTTACTCTGTTAGTGAATTTCAATTGTATTATCTATAGCCACATGCTGTACATTAGATCTCCAGAATTGATTCACCATATAACTGAAAGTTTATACCCTTTGACCAGTCTCCTCTCTTTTCCTCCACCCCTCAGCCCCTAGTCACCACCGTTCTACTCTCTGCGACTATGAGTTTGGCTTTTTTTTTTTTAAGATTCCACATATAAATGAGATCATGTAATGTTTGTCTTTCTGTATCTGAGTTATTTCACTTCATATAATGTCCTGCAGGCTTATCTAAGTTGTTGCAAATGACAGGATTTTCTTCTTTTTTATAGCTGGATATATTTCATTGTATTTTCTTTACCCATTTATCTGTTGTAGGATACTTAAGTGAATTCCATGTCTTGGCTATTGTGAAAAGTACTACAGTGAACATAGGAGTATAAATATCGTTTGGATATAATGATTTTATTTGCTTTGGATATGTACCCAGAAGTGGGATTACTGGATGATACGCTAGTTCTATTTTGAATTTTTTAAAGAACCTTTAGACTGTTTTTCATAATGGGTGAACCAAAGATATTTCTTCTTTAAATTGGAGAGAATGATGAATTTCACATGATGTATAAAAGTTAATGCAGTTGCTGACAGTGAGAGAGAACTGGATAGGATTAAATACTAAGAAGAATGGAAAATGTTTGGAATAGCTACCAGGGTCAATCGTGAGTCACACAGACATGCGTAAACTGATTGCTACCTTGCCTCAAGAGTGCAGCTGAGGTTAATTGGCAAGGATTCATAGTTTGTGACCCCGTCATTGCTCAGCAGCTTTGGAATTAAAAGATGAAAACTATATTTGAAGGCCAAGGGAGTGAAGAATTCAAAGGTATTAATGATACTGTGGTTGATTTGGGGTATCCTCATGCTGAAGAAATCTCAAGGCGGGGTAAAGGGCTGGAGATCAAGATGATGGGCAAAGAAAGGGTTTATTTATAATATAAGAAGTGAGAAGAAGAGTCAGAAGATTCCAGTCAGTGAAAGATTGTTTTCAAGTTAGAGATTTTGGATTAAACACTGTTTTAAGTTATGATGAGGCCTGGGGTTTGGCCGTACCCCAGTGTGTGACTGAAGTGGGACATAGAAGGTTTTAGAGATGAGATGGCTTTTAGAAAGTCATCACTGCATCTCTAGAAGTGACAGATGATAGCCCTGTCTGGCATCGTGCCATCAAAGGAGAGGGGAAGGGCACACTGGCTTTAGTAGGTGAAGCTAAGGGGAAAATGGTGTGTAGGAGAGAAGAAAAATATTTTGTTCTCATCTTAGTTTCACAGTTGAGGTTCCTGTAACAAAAGACAGATTAACAAGAGAAAAGCATACAAATTTATTTAATATAAATATTACACAACATGGAAACCTTTATCAGGAAGAGAAGACCCAAAGAAACACGGAAGCCTGTGTATTTTTGTGCTTAGGTTTGATGAAGAGTGGACAGTTATGTAGAACTCTGATTGAACAAGAAGGTATGACCAAATTATAATGAACTAGGGGAACTTAGCAAGGCCTGTTTGTTCAGATCCTTCTCTGTGTCCTTTTGCCTTCAGAGATAAGGATGTTTCTTCCCTCTGGGAATAGGGAGGGCACCTCCCAAACCAGGGTCTTATGACCCTTTAGGGAAGAAGGGTGGGAGAGGGTCAGAGAGATCTTGCTGTGTCTGCTGTTTGCTCAGCTGCCAAAGTGCTATATTTGGAGGTAGTGTGTCCTGAACCCCCTCAAGTGTAAACATCCTTTTCTCTTGGTTTTTGTGAAAGAGAGATTACACAGCCAATAATGGACAAGATTATATAGAAGATGGCATTATCATGGGAGCATCAGGACTGATTCAAGGTGATAGGTTGAAATATTAATTATGAACAAAATGTAAGGGAATGTGTAAAAGAACAAAGAATCCACTGTAATGGAGAAGGAGAGGTAGATAGATAGGCTGTTTGTGCATGATAGTAATACTATCCATGGAGGGAAAATGAGAAACAAGGAAAAGAAATGGAGGAAATACTAAAAGGAAAGAAGCAAGAAAAGGTTAGCCAGGATAGAAAAGTGATTTGAGAGACCTGTTAGCTCAGGGAGGAGATGAGATATTTGCAAAAATTTTGTAGCTTCAAAGGGCAACAACATCAGCTACTTCCAGTATCTCAGTGGCAAGGGTGGATCCGTTGTCAATGTCATAGTTCAGTTGCTGAGCTTTACATAGCGCTACTTTGTACTGGTAGCTTTGTTGAATTTGGTGAGGAGAAGGGAAGACAGGAAAAAAATACCTCAATGAGAAACAGCTTGTTAAATTAATACCACTCAAAACAGATTTGTATTGCGGGTTTTAAGCAAGTATAGTTGTTTTTAGAGCAAGAGTTCAAAAGCATTCTTGTTGATATTGATTAATATATAGAGAAATAAACCAAAATTACATATTTTCCATAAGAAGAAGGATCATATTTTCAGTGAGAAGAATCACAACTTTCTAGTAAAAAACATTGGAATTCTCTTTTAAAACATAAATTATGCTTTTTCTTTATGAACTGTATGCCATTGGCAAAAACAAAAACACAAACACATAAAGAACAAAGAAAACAAATCTAGAAGCAGTTGTTTTGAGCAGTCCTGTCCACCCCTGCCAGCATCCATGTGCTTCGGAAGACTATAAAAATCGAATATTATAAAAACGCTGATTCATTCTTTGGAAAGCTCTGCCTTGAGTTAGGGTAGTTTGTTTTTTGGCAGTCTTGTCTCTTTAGATATGACATGGAGTGTTTGCCAATGTACTGAAAATGCAGCATCGTGGCTGTTTCTCTGACCTCGGCATCCTGACGTGGTGTTTCAGCTGCCGCCCACCTTACATCGTTCTCCCAGTAGGTTCAGTGCATTTAGATTTGTCATTAGCTTCTAAAGTGAAGTTTTGGCAAAATCCATCTTACTTAGGAAGACTTATCATGCTTCTTATTCTTGACTCCTTGGTGATTCTGCTAATGCTATTTTTTTAGCTTCATATTTTTTCATTAAGACTTGAAAGTCTCTGAGCTTTTCTTACTGATTGCATCCTATCCATGGAATTCAAATGTGTCTGAATTTCAACTTGTTGAAATGATTGAAACTTAAATAAAACTGGGAGATTGTTTCATAGTTAACAACAACAAAAAAAACCTGTTAAGAATGTCTTTAAAATAAGTCCTGTGATAATGAAATGTACTGCTTAGCAGTATGTGTATACCAGTTGGGAGTACTGGTTTCTATATTTAAGAAGTAAAATCTTGCTAATGAGGGTGCTGTTCAACAATGATTTTAGCACTTGTACATGATCCAAGTGATAATGTTTAATTATTCTACTTGCGTGCCAAATGACTGTGTTTTTTTTATATATATATAACCTTGATTTACCTCTTTGTAAGTCCTTGTTTTCATCTATATATAACTTATTCACATTTGTAATTAACAATTAAAATCCATTGTTTGGAGCATTAAGGAATTAGTTAATACTGATATCTTAAGGAGTGACCCCCCCCCTCCACTCCAAAATTGTTGGGAGAATTAAAACAAATGTGGCTTTGTTTCTTTATTTGTGATTCTTTTTCTTGTTTTTTTTTTTATATTGTTTGGTAATTAGAAGTTATATGTTATGAGGTTTAGGCTATTTGGTAGCATTGTAAATAGTTTCTTTTTGTGTGCTGCTTTGTGGGTCTTTGGGGATAATAGTAAGAGTCCTTTGAGCCAACCTAGTAAAGCACTTTACTCAAGAATCACTTGACTATGAATACTGTGGGGGTTAGCTTTTCTACATTCTAGATTCTTCTATACCTTATTCTTGCTGCTCTTTGTGATATATATTAGTGAAAAGGGAACTTTCAGCCATATATTAATGCTTTTGAAGTTCAGTAGTGCATAGATGTCAGCATAAAGTAAGATTATACAGTTTGGAATATGAACAGGGACATATAGAAGGATACACATAGAGATACACAAACTCAAGCAAAAGTTAGAGGAACTCTAAATTACATTCCATGTGAAGTATTTATATTTGTTCTCTATCAAGGATAAGATAGAAGAAAATTTAAAATTTTCTAACTGTGTTTTGGTTGGTAAAATAGAATTTCAAGAGTAAAAATATTATCTGATTTCACCTTACAAATGATTCTCTTTAGGGTTTCGGGACAAACTTATACAGATAGTTGTATCACAGGGTGAATTTTATTTCAGTGGCACTTTCCATATTTTATTTATTCATTTATATTGGCAGGTGGGGAACAGTAAAAAACTGATTAATTCTTATTATATGGGTAAGTTTTCATTGTCTTACTGCTACTTAATAGCAGTGCAGTGGAGTCAAGTACATTTTCAGAATTCACATGCCCACTTATATGTGTAGGTTCAGTTCTAAAATGCCTTTCACAGTGAGTCACCATCATTAGCTTTCCAAAAACGACAATTTGAAGGACAGCCCTAATTTGTATATGTGGATTTTTATGTGCTTGTTGAAAAATCAGTCCAGAGGGATTTGGGGAAGATGGTGGTAGCATGGCTTCAGAGTTTTTCCATGTCTTTTGCCTTTGCTATTTCCCTCCCATTTGTAAAGTAGTTACATTTATAAAAAGACATTTGTAAAGAGAATGACTAGACAGCAAAACAAAAGTGTGCAACGTTTACAACCAAACTAGATGGCAAGAGAGATCCAAAATAAATCCAGGTGGCGACCGGCCACAAAACCTGCAAGACGTCGCTGCCTGTATGAGAGGAAGGAGAAGGAAGTAAGGGTGCCTAAGAACTGGGGAACCCCAAAATAGACAGCAGATACTCCGTGGAAAGCTGGCTTGAGAGCAGAGGTAAACCTGGCAGGGTTTTGCTATGTACAGAGACTAGGGTAAAAAGGTGTGACATTTCTATCATGCTTTTGCCTGCTCCATCAGAGCTTTCTTCCAGAAAGAAGGTCCAACGCTAAGCAAAACTTCTGGGAACAGAATCAACATGGAGCATCTCAGGCAACAGAAATGAAAGATCTAGTTCAAAATGTGCATTTGTGCATGTGTGCTGGTAGAAGATGTTGGGAAACAGGACCAGGAAGTCCCAAACTCAAGTGCTGCTATGAATGGAATGTTTATGTCCCCCCAAAACTCCAGGGTTTAAATTTAATCCCCAATATGATAGTGTTAGGAAATGGGGCCTTTGGAAGTGATTAGGTCATGAGGATGGAGCTGTCATGAATGAAATTAGTGCACTCGTAAAAGTGACCCCAGAGAGCTCTCTCTTCACCATGGGAGGACACAGTGAGAAGTCGGCTGTGTCTGACCCAGGAAGCAGACTCCAGGCAACAAATCTGCCAATGCTTTGATCTTGGACTTACGAGCCTCCTGAACTGTGAGAGATAAATTTCTTGTTTGATTTAAGTCACTTAGTCTATAAGTATTCTGTTATAGCAGGCTGAATAGATTCAGACACGTATTGTAGTGGTAAATACCACACAAAAGCAAAAGAAGAGGAATCTCTGTGAAGTTAGAAAAGCTTTCCACAACCTCACTTCATTCTAAAAGTTTAGGAAAATTAATTATACCACCAAAATTGAGCAGCAAAAGTATCAAGACCAAATCTCATATAAAGCAATTTTAAGAAAAAGAGATAAGGAACAAAATTATGTCACTACAAATAAAGCATGCCGCTGTAATTACTTTATGAATGGGAGGAAAATGGAAAAGTAAATCTATATTTTAATGTTTTCACTAATCATATGGGAGGTAATATTGGTATTAGTGTTCTAAAACTGTTATGTACATAATATGGAAAAAAGCAAATGAATAATTATGGGATTGTCTAGGTCTATCATCTCTTATGTCCTTGAGGACCAGATTTTTGGTTTTGAAAAAAGGAGATAGAGGTGTATTAGAAAACAAGTTAGGTCAAATCAGAAATCTGAATTGGAATTATCAATGTAACTTCAAGAGAAATTTTACCTTCAAATGCATATTTCCCAGCTCCGTGCAATGAAAATGCCTATTAACACTGAAAAGACCTAAAAGGGGTGCTTGGAACATCTTATAATAGTAGCTAATAAGGAAGCTGTGAAGACTGTGAGAACCGCGTTAACAGTTGCCAAATGACCTTGACCTTCAATGATGGGAGTTGCAATAGATTGAAGCTCATCAAATACATTAAAATCTTTGAGTTCCTCTTGATATTTGAAAAAAAATAGCATTGATCATCTTTGGAAGATGATAGGAAACCATTTCATGATATTGAAAATTGATCAATACAGTCAAACATTTATCGTAACATTTCTAAATGAACTGTTCCACAGAGTACCAAAGTGTTAGCTGTGGTGATGTTTCTTTATAAAAGTATGTATTGGGCAGAGTTCTCTAGAGGGTCAGGACTAATAGGATAGATGCGTATATAAATGGAAGTTTAAGGAGTATTGACTCACATGACCACAAGGTGAAGTCCCACAGTAGGCTGTCTGCAAGCTGAGGAACAAGGAAGCAGTCTGAGTCCCCAAACCTCAAAAATGGGGAAGCCAACTGTGCAGCCTTCAGTCTGTGGCCAAAGGCCCAGGAGCTCCTGGCAAACCACTGATCTAAGAGTCCAAAAGTTGAAGCACCTGGAGTCTTGTTTGAGGGCAGGAAGCATCCAGCACAGAAAAAGATGAAGGCCAGAGGACTCAGCAATCTGCTCTTCCATCTTCTACTGTTGCTTTATTCTAGCCATACAAGCAGCCGATTAGATGGCACCCACTGAATAGATGGTACCCAGCCAGCCGGTTTGAGTGTGTATCTGCCTCTCCCAGTCCACTGACTCAAATGTTAATCTCCTTTGACAACACCCTCACAGACACACCCAGGCACAGTACTTTGCATCCCTCAGTCCAATCAAGTTGACAAGTCAATATTAACCATCACAAAGTATTTCAACTAATAAATGAAAAATGAATGATAGAATGACACCGTTTTGTAATCTCCAATGAATGGATACAGGCATTTAGCATGAACAGCTGCTAAGATAACATAAGAGAGATGACAGCTATTACGTGCCTCCTATAACACTGCCAAGTACCACCAATTGTCTTGACAAAAGTCTGATGTATTATCTGGATCTAGTTGCAGATTTGCAGGAGGTTATCAGGAGGACAGACGAAAGTGCTGGACTGTACCAAAAATAGACATTCTGCAAAATCGAGACTCTGGAAGGCTCTGCATGTCAAATTGTCTGGGTTTTCCAACAGACAATCTATAGGGAAATGGCAGGTGTGGAGGAGACACCTGTAGATTGAAAGTGATTTAAAATATATTGGATTTTTAAAAAATGAACAAAACTAAGGATAGACATTGGAGTGATGATGTAAGTTACGTACTACTTTTAAAGATGAAGTTAATGGTAATAATGGAGATGGGAAGAGAGTTGTGTCTGGAAGGGGCATCTGGAATGCACAGCAAAGTTCTGTTTTCTGACTGGGGTGGAATAAATATTTCATTAAGCAATACATCTTGTGTGTATATATTTTGTTTTACCTTAAAATAAAATTAATTATAAAAATAAATCCATCCAGTCACCTACATTTTATGAATGGTTATCTCTGGATGGTCAAAGAGCTGGCAATTTTTATTTTATTTTTACTCCTTCATGTGTATTTTATTTTTGTTTCTAGTGGTACTTACACTAAACATGTCTTATATATGTCATTAAAATCTTTTTTAAGTAGCTGTGACTGCAGCACATGCCATCATGCCTAGCTTTTTTTTTTTTTTTTTTGATATAGAGACAGGGTTTCACCATGTTGCCCAGGCTGGACTTGAACTCCTGAGTTCAAGCGATCCGCCCTCCTTGGCCTCCCAAAGTGCTGGGATTACAGGTGTGAGCAACTGCACCCAGTCTATTTATAAAATGACATTTTCAAATATTTTTTTAAAAAACTAACCACATAGCATCTAAGCAGTACTTTATTTAAAATGAAGGAGAAATTTAGGATGTAATAATAGATATTTTAGCCAATGGCTATGGATTCTTTCTTTTTCAAAACTTTAAACAGTTTCATTTTTCTAGAAGCAGTGACATAGTCTTGTGAAAAGACTCAGGTTTGCAAAAACATTTTTTTCCTTCCAAACTTGGTTGGAGTCCATGAAAGGCTTAGTGTGAGTTTACTTAGGCTTCGAAAATCTGATAATAATCTCCTCAGAGGCCATGATGGTTAAATGAAGTTGAAGGAAAACAATTTATAAGGTACAAGGTCCTATGCTAACATGTTACCCCTTGTGTTTGATCTAATGGGATCTGCAAAATCAGTTCTCCTCTTCTTGCAAAAATAAACAGAAATCTAATCTTCCAAGAAATGCATTTAAAATGTTGGATAATTTGTATAGTAATGAGTGTTCCTTTCAATTTTATCTTTCTATCATAATATCAATAGTTACTTGCTTAAAAAAGAAAAGAAAAATGTATTTTACCTGGTGTAAAGATAGAGTTGAATTTGGTTATATTTATTATGGTAGTTGGATGGTTCTCTTTTTCTTTCTTTTTTTTTTTTCCTTAACAGAAGCATTGCTTATCACTTTAAAATAGAGAAATATTAGGAACTATCATTATATAATAAAAATTGAATTAACTATATATAAATATTTTGACATTTTTGGTGCAAAACTGGGCTTAATTCATTTTATTGACTCTATCTGAGCTGAAGAATTACATTCTGATAATCTGAATATAATCCCTAATTCCTGTGGGATGAATTACTTTTCACTTTTTCTTTTAATATTGCATAAAGTTTATGACACTAGTGAGTTAATGCTCTTAGATTACAACTTTTTGTGCTAGCTTTTTCCCAAGGAAATACAAATAAGCTATTTCTGTGTGAGTGTGTACTAATTTTTAAAATCATATAAATATGAGTATTATTAGAACCTCCATTTAAATTCAGTAACTGCTATAACTTTTTAAGAAGGCAGGTAGGTGTTCGTTGGTTATTTTGTGCATGGGATAGAGAGGGGTATTTTTTGTTTGTTTGTTTATTGGTTGGTTTTGCTTTGGTCTTTCATGCTTGAAAATGTTTAGCTAAAGAAAGTATGATGTGGAATTGGACTTGTACTTTTGAATAATTTGTCATTTTTCCCCAAGCAAAAGTTCATGTTGGAACCCAAATATAAATAGAAGAAGAATATGATGCTTAGAAAAAGAAGCAAGTCATAAAAGACCGTGTATTATATGAATTGATTTCTATGAATTGTCCAGAATAAGCAGATTCATAGAGAAAGTAGATTAATGCTTGCCACAGGTTGTGGGAGGAGGAGGGCCATGGATACAGAGTTTCTCGTTGGGTTGATGAAAATGATCTGTAATTAGATAGTGGTGATGGTTGTTTAACTCTGTGAATAGACTGAAAACCACTGAAGTGTATACTGTACCAAAAACACTGAAGTGTATACTGAGGCAGACTGGAAAGTGGGGCTGATGCCTGGCCCTCCTGGCCTTTTCTCTCACCCACTCACTCCACTCAGGGCTGGCTGTGAAGACTGGATATGGCTTGAAAACCACTGGCCTAAGAGATCAAAACTTTCACATTGCTAGGTGTGGAGTTTACTCCCGAGTAAAAGCTAGAGCCATTCCTCATTATTTCTCTCTATATTAACAGTGCACTAAGAGCAGAAAAGAAATAAATTGGGTCATAAATGCTTATCCTTACACACAGGTATTCTTTATGCATTTTATTATGGAAACTTCTTTTTTTCCTTCCTTATCAACACATTTAGGGTAAACATATCTCTAAACTTAATTATCTGCAGTTGTGATATCCATTGCAAGAGATGTGACCATCCTTTACAGCAGATGATATATGCTTTTGGCTTTATTTTCAGATCCAGATACTCCTTCTCTAAAAGTTTCCTTATTTTCTCCCAACTACACTCTGCTTTTTCCTTTTCTGCCTGGTAAGAGCTGACTAACCTCAAACCATCACTCTTATAACAACGCTTTTTCCTCCAAAGGGTTTCCTTGAATTCTTTTTCTTTTCATGACTAGCTTTTTCTTCTGCACTTTTGCTTTGAATTTGGGAAGGCCTATATCCATATAACTGCAGATTATTATGTAGTTAATATTCAATTATTCAGGAAAAGATTGGTCATTGTGAATCTGATGGCAAGGCCTGGTGATAGCATGGGGCTGGCACCTCGTTCCAGGTTTTTGTTTGTTTGTTTTGTCAGTGTACAATTTGATGAATTTTAAATGATAAGTTGCTGCGGCTTAATCATGCCTAACCTCTGCTTTGCAAGCCGAGAGAATCAAAAGTTCTTTTAGTTATTTACTGGAAGCAGACATATTTTGATAGAATGGGAACAGATAGAAAGTGGCAAAACTATATAATGGTTGACTCAGAACTCAGTTGTTTTCAAAAATAGTTTGTTGGGTGTTTTTCTTAAGTTTTTGGCTGAGTGCAGCGGCTCACACCTGTAATCCCAGCACTTTGGGAATCTGAGGCAGGCGGATCAGTTGAGGTCAGGAGTTTGAGACCAGCCTGGCCAACATGGTGAAACCCTGTCTCTACTAAAAATACAAAAATTAGCCGGGCCTAGTGGTGTGTGCCTATAGTCCCAGCTACTTGAGAGGCTGAGGCAAGAGAATTGCTTGAAACTGGGAGGCAGAGGTTGCAGTGAGCTGAGATTGCACCATTGCATTCCAGCCTGGGCAACAGAGCAAGACTGTCTCAAAAAAAAAAAGTTTCTGTTCGCAAAACAAGTTTCTGTGAGTCCTGGGCATGTATGTTGTGGAGGAAAAAATGAAGGGTGGGAACAGGGAGCAGGCAGCAGGTAAACAAATACACTTATCACTCAGTTTCTCTGAGTATGAGAAAGTTTCTCTCTCTCTCTCTCTCTCTCTCTCAGAGAGAGTGATGTATAATGAGCAGTAGGATGAGCAGCCAACTTGGAGCCAGAGGATCATGGTCTTCATTCATTTCTATGCAGATAATGTAAATATTTTAAATACATCTTCAGAAAGATCATAGTTGATATCTGTATTGCAAATAGAAACTAGAATTGTGATATACAGTAGACAACTGGGAATTGGAGAACAATAGTTCATAGAATAGGACGATGGTGTGGGGTTGAGGTGGTGTTAGCCCGGATCACCCTAAATGATTATTAATCATTAGAAATACCTAAGGAAACAGGGACACTTTATACCACTATTAAAAATGTAGTTCAGGTAAAATAAGTATATGTCTACCTAGTTGGGAAAGCGCAAAGAAATCAACAGCATTCCTTCCCAAATAAAGCACCAACGTGGCCCTGATCTTTCTTTCTTATTTATTGTCTTTTCTTTTTCCCCACTAGAATATATACTGGGTTGTGTGGAGCTGGCATCGGTTCTATGGCTAATTCCTATTAACTCAGCTTAGCTAAAACCATATAATAGCCACAATACTCTGTCATCAGTAAATTAATGGCAAATTGCAGATTTTAAAGTGATAAGAATCAAGCAATAACATTTCCAAAGTTAATTTTACTTTTTGGCCCAGAGTGTTAAAATACTGGGGAAATGAACTAGTTACGGTTCATTTTCAACAGAGAATGAAAAATTATAAACTTATTACTGGATATATTTAGTTATGAGTTCTTATTGCCAAGTGTTTTTATGAGACTGTGCTTTATTTCAAAAATGCTTAAAACGACCAAAACTGTTGACATTTAATTCCACCAATTTACATCTGCTCTGATTTTGTTATAGATGGTTATTGCCTTCAATTTTACTAAGTGAAGTATAATTTTTTTTCAACCTCATAGACAACATCTGGGGAAGATGTACGAGACTTCACAAAGGTGCTTAAGAACAAGTTCAGGTCAAAGAAGTACTTTGCTAAACACCCTCGACTTGGTTACCTGCCTGTCCAGACAGTTCTTGAAGGTGACAACTTAGAGACGTGAGTTTGATTTTACTATTAAGTCTAGTGTGGACTTTTATGTCTGATGTTGTCTTTTTTATGTTAGTAACAAAAGAGAAATTATTTAATACCAATTGCATTTTAGAAGAGGTACATTAAACTTGGAATCAGTCTTTACAACATGAAGTTTTACTATTCACTTTTGACATTGTCACAGCCAGAATTTCAATTTTAACCTTGTACCTGTCTTTAAACTTAAAAAATATGTTTTGAGATATCAACCTGAATACACATTGGTCATCTCTTTTGTGATCATCTCTTTTCTTTTTAAAAATACATAAATTGTGGCATTATATAATCTTTCATTCTTTTATTTATTTTCCTTTATTTTCCCTTATGGGGGTGTTTTACTGTTTCTCATAGTATGTTTTATACTCCTTTTGCATCTCTTTAATATAAATTTATTAATAATACTTAATCTATTGATGTAGATATTTATCCTAAAATTCTATCAAAATATCATATTATGTTTCTAACCTATTTTTTATTAAAAATGAAGACAGCAAACTGAGATAGCTTTATATATTACATTATATACATTATATATACATTAAATATATAATGTAATATATAAAGCTCTCTTTATATATTTCTTCAAAGTGTATAATTTGAGTTGGCTAGCATAGATGAAAGTTTTAAGATGGTGAAATTACTGTGGGATTATAAAGCAAAGGGAATAAGAATTTATGGCCTGAAATGAAAAGAAAAAAATGTTTTTCAATGACCTGGAAAAAAAATGCAAAGAAGTCATTTTAAGGTACTAAACAGTTATGTGTTAAGATCAAAATAGATTTTAAATCTTTGAATTGCTTTTTAATATGTCAGCATAAATATTCCTGCCAAGGTCATTTTCTTGTGGTTGAATCTTGGGGAAAATGAGCTTTTATTACTAATCATCAGCAGAGTGCCTAGTTGTATATCATAATGAAGTTCTAGTCAGAGAAAGATACCATCTCAGATGACTAGAGAAACTCAAAAGTGTGAAGTTTTCTACTTTCTCAATAATAGAGAAAATTGTTGTAAGGAGTATAAAAAATATCAAGTGCACTTTTTTGAAATGAAACTTTAACCTTCATATTCATAGTTCATTTTATTTTGTACATGAGAGAAAATCAGGAAATGATAATATTTCAGTGCATTGTGTTAGTCGATGTCTCAAACATGTCAAAATAGAATACACTGTTTAGTCAGCAGACCAAAATAGATTTTGTAAAAATCCCTGTAGACATCAAACTTTGCTAAATGTATGTTCCAGTTTATCTCTTTCATTTGTGGAACTGCTAAGAAAGAGAAGAAAGACCACAGCCAAAGCGTAGGAGATAATCTTTATCTCTCTATAGGTAATGTCATGTGTGTGTATACAGAAAGAAATACAATGCAAATACATGTGTAGATAGGTCCATGTATAACACCTACACACAGAATGTAAGAAAAAATTTTGACTTTTTGATTACTCTGCTTTATTTCAAACTGTGTACAATTAAGATCTATGTCTGTCTGTCTTTTTTCTTTCTTCTTGAGACGGAGTCTTGCTGTGTTGCCCAGGCTGTAGTGCACTGACATGACCTCGGCTTATGGCATCCTCCACTACCCAGGTTTAAGTGATGTCCCTGCCTCATCCTCCTGAGTAGCTGGAACTACAGGCACGTGCCACCACGCCTGGCTAATTTTTTCTGTATTTTAGTAGAGATGGGGTTTCACCACATTGGCCAGGATGGTCTCAATCTCCTGACCTCGTGATCTGCCTGCCTCAGCCTCCCAAAGTGCTGGGATTAGAGGCGTGAGCCACCGCCTCTGGCCAGATCTAGTCTTTCTAATCATTGTTTTGCATAGTACAGTTTAGAAAAGATTTTATTAAAGTAATTTCAATTTAAAGAGAGCTATTTGAATACATTCAGGAAAGGTAGACTTTTGGTCCTCTTTTTGATTTGTGGGTATGTTTTTGTCCTTTCCTTCAAAAGGCTGTGTGATAATACATTCTAATTTGTTTTAGTGTAATATATGGTTTAACTGGGATGACACCTTAGGATAAAGACAAAATTGTACTTTTGTTTATGTCCCATCCAATTAACCTTTGGATTAGATAATTCTGAGGCACAGAATTATTACTTGGTGCTTTAATTTACGGGATAATTTTGGCAGGTTTGAACTAAACGATGTGCCTTTTAATCTTTTGCTAAACCATTGGCATTTTGCATCCCATATACCTACATCCTTTCTAGGAATCATGCAGATAGATGCATATTTTATACTCCTTTAAAACATTTTTAATTTGCCTTTCGATGTCAGAATAATCATTGACACCAATCACCCTATTCTGAGTGACTCTATTAGGTAAGAATTAACAGAAAAGCATGCCAAATAATTCTGTACTATGATTTGGGGGTATAATTCTGAAAATGCCTCACTTCAATTCATTCAATTGAAAATGAATTTATGAGCATTTTTAGTGAGAGGAAAACAAGAGAAAGATAGGAAGGAGTGTAAGCTTGCATCAAATGCCCCAAGGTCCTTATTGGAAAGATTTATGAACTACTGGATATAGTGGGCAGGTTTTCTTTTTTTAATCCTTGACCAAGCTCTTGGGATTTGATATAGTTTACTTTTCAGCTGAGCCCTTTCTAGTACAGGGCCGCTTAATCTTCTAGTGTAACAATTTATGTGAGTGAGTAATAAAAAAGTTTGATTGTGTTTATTCTCCTATTTGTGGGAGGAGAACATTGGAGAACAACCAGCGAGGTGGCAAATGTGTCGAAGTTATTTATGAAGCTAATTAGAATTTTCTTTTGCTTCTTTCTTTTTCATCCTTGCAAAATGTAATGTTTTATCTTCAGTAATTACACATGCATGCATGGAGGAGGGGATTTATGGGGAAAATGAATTATCACTAGAAGGGAGTAAACAAATCCATGCTGAGGTTTATTCAATTAATTTTGTAACTATGTAAAATTTTTCAGAAAATAAATCAATAAATGAGTAGAGTTTGATTAAAGAATACTCCATTGAAAATAAACTTGAAGAACAAGCTAAAATAGTAGCAAAAGTAATTCAAGAATTGTGAGAATTATTATTGGCTAAAGAGATAGGTTGGTTTCCCTAAAGATTAAAAAAAGTAAAATAGACACCTCCCCCTGGTATTGGTTAAAGGGGAATAAATGAGTTTAAAGATTTTGTTTTCAGCCTTTGCTCTAGGAAGGATCAAATACATTGCAAGTTTATCTATGGTTACAGTTAACACCGGGCTGGGAGGAATCGTGGCAGCTAAGTTGACAACTAAAAGATTAATAGGGCTAGTTGTTGTGTGTTTGGTGTGGGAGGTAAGGAGGGAGAGTTTCTGGTCAAAGGAAACATTTTCAAAAGCCAGGAGGCAAGATGGTTTCAGAAACTGGGGTGGAAAACTAGCAACAGTGGCAAGAAATGGCAGTGGAGAGTGAAGCTGGAACCATATAATGAAGGGCCTTCTAAGCCATGCCAAGGTGTTTGGAGTTTATTCTGAGGGCAGTGGGGAGCCATTGGGGGTCTTTAAGTAAAAGCAGCAGGGATCCCACTTACCCTTCTCTGGGGCAAATGGATTGAAGAAGGCAGAACATGAAGAACAAGGAAGAGTCTACTGACAATTTAAGGCACTAAAAGGGTCACTAAGTTCTTCAAAGTCTGGAATATATACATATATATATATATATATATATATCTGGGATCACCTGTGTTCAGCCACCCTTTTAATGATAGGTTCTAACTATATATATAAAAAACCCAGATACACACACACACACACACACATATATATACCAGATATATATATACACACATACATATCCCATATATATATTTAATTTATATATATAATATATAAATATATCTTATATTTTTATATATGTTATATATTTTAAAAAATATATATTATATAAAATATAATATATAAATATTATAAAGTATATAAATAATATAAATATATCTTATTTTTATATATATTATAAATATTATAAATATTTATAATATATATTTAATTTTTTCTTTTGAGATGGAGTCTAGTTCTGTTTCCCAGGCTGGAGTACAATGTCATGATCACAGCTCACTATCTCATTGCAGCCTTGACCTCTCAGGCTCAAGTGTTCCTCCTTGGAAGTTCCTAGGCAGTATGCAAAGTTGGGGGGGTTCCCCCCAGGGTTAAGAATGACACTGAATAAACAGGCTTCAGACATAAGCCTGTGAATCAAGCAGAACAAGTTTTTAAATATCAGTTTGTAGATTAAACTTCTGGATAAAATTTTCAGCCTCCCTTGTAGCTAGGACTGCAAGCACATGACACCACGCACAGCTAATGTGTTTATTTTTTGTGGAGATGGCATCTTGTTACGTTACCAATGCTGGTCTCAGACACCTGGGCTCAAGCGGTCCTCCCACTTCAGCCTGGGATTTTGGTATAAACTGCTGAGCCTGGCCTGAGTTACGTTTTATATAATACTAAGTGATACTCTTGCCTCAGCTTCCCAAAGTGCCAGGAATAAGGGCACAAGCCACGGAGCCTGGCCCGGGTTACATTTCGTATAATATTTAAGTGTATTTAGTAGAGTCCAATTTCTTGAATATTAATGTGTGATTGACAAAATCACCTGTTCAGCACCGTGCTGGAGAGCAGCGACAGGCTGCATGATGAAGCCTGGGCTAACACACACGTTGGTCTTATTTCCAAGCCCTTTTAATGATAGGTTCTAACTATGCAGTTTCTTATTTTCTCCTTTCAGAATTAAATGAAAAAGCTTATCATTTAATCTTTTTTTCTACAAATCAGAATACTGTGAAGTCAATGAAGCCCAAGGTTTGGATTTTTTTATCTTAATTTCTTTCCTTAGAAATTTTTCAATTATATAACAAAAATTGAGAAACCCTTCAGTTCAGTGCTCCACCCTTGCTGTTCTCATCTTGGGTCATGGATCACTTTTGTGCTAACTGGATTAAGTTCACAAGAACCAGTCAAGCAATTTGACAGAGCTTTTCCAAGGTTGATTAAGCTAAAAAATACACACTTTTCTTCTATTTGAAGTTCATGGCAAATGTTTTGCTAAGCTTGAATTTTAGAAATAATCTCTTAAGCAGTTACTCTTTCAGAAAGTATATAGCATATATCATTCACCTGACATTTAACCTATTTCAGGGTTAAGAAGAGCATTGATGTGGAAAGAGTATTGACTAATACTATGTTGTTTTATTGTTATTGTATCTATTTTGCCCATATGTAAATTAAGTTTCCTGACAGTACAGATATTCTGACACAGTGGATAAATGCCTGGTTCTAAAAATAGATCTGAAGAGTGTTAGTTTTTCATCCCAGTAAGATAACGTTCAAAAGTCTTTGCTATGCAGACATCAACCTGCACTTCACTATAGGAGATGAAGAGAAAAGTAGGCATTTACATACCTACTTTCTTTTCCTAAGTAGGTATGTACAATAGAAATAGGAGAATCAAGGAGGTTTGGGATACTTTTGTTTCAATCACTATTAGCTTTTGCAGACTTCATTTAATTAAATAGAGGGCTAATTTTCTTTGTACTTTAAATTTTCTACCTTTACTCTCCTTCCTCCTCAAAAAGTTAGGGTTTTAATTAGGATCAGCTGTTTTCAAAAGTATTTCATGGAGACTTGGGAATTCCTGGGCAGTATGCAAGTCCTCAGCGTTAAGAGTGACACTGAATGATCTGGCTCCAGACACAAGCCCCTGAGTCAAGCAGAACATGTTTTCTTGTATCAATTCATAGTTTAAATGTCTAAAAAACATTATTTTGAAGAAAATGTATCATGATCTGAGGAAGCTGCCTTCAGTTTTATTTCTGATGTGACATTTTTGGTGGAGTCTGGGGACAGTATCTAGGTTGCATGTTTGTTCAATGGATTTGTGAAGTTGAGGTACTTTGGATACATCTGGGGTTTGAATTTTTACATTTAAAATTGGATGAAAAACAGAAAAATCTAATTTTATTGCACCTCTGCCATCAACATATAATATAGTGTTTCATTTTTAACTTCACCTTTCTAACCAAATTTCTTCTCTAGGAAAAACAAAAAAATGATTGCATTCCCCTTTGGTATATTATAGAATGTTGTCTTCACAATTATTCTATAATTTTGAGCTATTTTTGAGCATTCTGTTTTTTTCCCCAGGAAGACTGTTTAAAGACATGTTTGCTATCCTGTAACAAATATCCTGTGATATCTGTGAAAAGGCCCCTGCAGACTCTTGAATACACAGCATATTCTCTAGAATACACTGTGGCTTCTGTTACTTTTGATTTCCCCATGATGGCTCTCAGGGCAACCACATATATAAGCAGAAGATAATTGAGAATCTCCCCACCACCCCCACTGCTTTTGTCTTAAATTGCTCTAAAGTGTTTGTTCTGTGACTTTTGTTTCCCTCTCCCCTCTTTGCAGTCCTATCACACTCATCAGTATGTGGCCAGAGCACTATGAGTGAGTATTCATAGCCCCACGTGCAGGAGAGGTGTTCTGATCAGTGGTATTAGCATGGGGGTCTTACTAAACTCTCGATCTAAAATAATACTTCTGTGTTCTGGGTAACAATCCTCATGGTTGGTTTGCATGGCAAATTCATTACTTAAGTAACCTAACATTTCTAATCGTAGCAACTATCAATATTTGGTCATAAAAATGTTGCTTTGTTTTTTTCCTTTAAAGCCCCTCCCAATCTCCTCAACTGTTTCATGATGACACCCATTCAAGAATAGAACAATATGCCACACGGTAAGAAACTTCAATCAGAGCCCTCCACTGCAGTGACACCCAGAATATATCTATTTCTAATTAATCTCATAGCGTGACTATATGTTGATTTAAGGAATGCAGTTTTGCAGAAGTCATGATTCCATTCTATTTGGAATTTAGGCTCTCATATTTTCATGTTGCAATTTGCATTTTACCAAACACCTGCTATGTATTCTATGAAAAGTAAACCTAAACAGGATGTGATTATCTAGCTAATGAGAATCCAAACACAGTACAAGTAGGATTTAGTTACTATAACCAAGTTTCAGTAAATGATAGTGGGATTGCAGGTATTCTTAGGAGATGGTGCACATATGAATTATAATAGGTAATTAAATTTATGCTAATGCTTTAGGATAGGGGTTTACTTTAGAGTCTCTAAATAATATAAAATACAGGCTGGTCTTGATGCTGTGCCCAAATTTTCAGAAAAGTAGCATACACTAGGTGTCTGTAGTTCTAGTAACTAACTATGCCTAGAAAGATTAATTCAAGCATCATAAAAATTGTAACATTTGAACTGAGTGTAGGCCAACTAGAATTTCTAGGGGAAAGTCTTGGGCTGATGGAAGAATATACTCAAAACCATTGCACTGGGAAAGAGTATGGCTTGTTCACTGAACTGCAGGTAGGGGAAAGGGAAATAGGTGAGAGGGTGAAGAGACAGGTGAGGTCTGATAATGGAAAACCCTGCCACTAAGGAGTTGGCTCCTGTCCTTAGTTAAAGGGAAGTCATGGAGAGTTTTTATTATGAGAGGAACATCATTATATATGTGTGAGTATGTCACTCTCACTTCAATGTAGAACAACTAGAGGGTTAAGGAGAGCCTAGATCTGGGAGCACAATGAGAAGATTAGGTCAGTTAGGAGACTTTATAACATGACGTAAGATAAAGGCATTAAGGCAGTGGTGATAGAAAGGTAACTCAACATGAGATGTTTTAGTGTTACAATTTTATTAGGAGATTTGGATCTTTCTATGTTTTATCAGAATTTTGACAATTTAAAAATGATTAAGGATGTACATCCAATTGACTGTGTCCTATATGGTCACGTCTAATCTCCTTATTTTTATTTTGCAGACTGGCCCAGATGGAAAGGACTAACGGGTCTTTTCTCACTGATAGCAGCTCCACCACAGGAAGTGTGTAAGTAGATCATGAAATTAGTGCTGCCTGGGAAGGCTAGTTCTTGTACCGTGGTTGTCAGAAACAGTCTTCACTGACTGTCCCTCTGAATCTTGATCCCAGTCAAAATTATTAAGTGTGGTTCCAAAAATGTCTACATAGGTTTTATGCTTTCAAGCCATGATAGTATAAACTCAATATGTTTATTTACTTTGTTTCTTATAAGTTAATGGAAAAAGTCTTGAATTTTCAACTTAGCTACTCCAGGAGAATCAGATAGTTTTATTTAGAATACCAGGTATATGTATTCATTCTATTTGTCTCATATTTCTTATTAATTTAACAAAGGTAATTTGACAGAATATGTGCCCCTTCTGTGAAGTCCTCTCCCTTCCACCAGCTAACATTTTTTCCATGATATCTGCCTTTAGCAACTCTGACCCACGCATGCTTAGACATATACTCCTACCCTTCATTGAAAACTGTTAACTTCCCTGCCAATATTTTATTTTATTGGGAACTAAGAAAAACACCACTGACTTTAGAACATTAAAAAGGGTATTATATACTAAAAAGCTTTCTAGCCAATTATTTTATTTCTGATTTCCACATTCGCGTATATTCAACTTGGTTGTGAAACTTTCTCAGCAAATATTTTATCTCTGATTATCCCACTATTGTGTGTCATCTTACTTTTGAAACTTTTCCTTCTTTTTTTGTGCCCTGGAATTCACATTTTTAATATCTAAAAGACTTAATACTGTCTAGTTTATGTGACTTACGAAGCTTTATTTTGGTTTTGATCTGGTGGGAAGCTGTAAAGTAGACAGAAAAGTTGTCAAACATAGTAGTTGGGTGATTTCACTAAAAAAAAAAAACTATGGACAGTGCCAGCTTAAAATGCTTTAAGTACTCTAATATAGAATGTTCTCTTGCTATATTTTCTAAAAATTATTTTATTTATTGTTATGGATATAAGTGAAAGTTATCAGGAGGTTTTCAATTTCAAAGGTTGCATCTTAATACTGGACTGTAATGCAGTGGAGATTTATACATTATCATTCATGTACTATGAGTGTGGAACAGTTCCCAAATCACAATAATAGGGCATTCATAATGTTTGTTTTATATTTAACCTACTAGTGTACATTTTATGTAAAGTAGTTTAGTAGCTTGAATCTCTCCTAAATCAACAAATTTCCTCAAGGCTGACCATAGCCAAAGCATTAAAGGAAATGAAAGATAATAATCCAGAACAAAATCTTACTACTTTAAAATGTTTTGTCATGCCCTGTGAACACAGTAAAAGTGAATGCTCAAATTTAGTATATTGTATCTTCAAATAGAAATAAAAACTATTTTCAAATCTAGCACTGCTTCAGAAAAAAAGATTTTAAACATTTTTTAAAAAGAAAAAAATCAGATTGACAGCCAGATATGTTTTAATATACTGTCATTAGATATATTAACTCATTCACTCATCTGACAGATAGTTTTTATTAATATATACTTACTGTGTAATGGTGTGCTGGAGCCAATTGTGAGAGCTGTTGTTACATTTTCAGAATGTTTGTAAGCTGTTTGTTAAACAGAGCCCTTATTCAAAATAATTTATATACATGTATACACAGTTACAATTAGATTAAAACAAAAATAAAATTAATTCTCAAAACTCATCACATCCTAATGATTTTACTTCATTTCCCTAATATCTATGCCCTTGAGATTATTTATTATAAGCTTGTACCACCTGCAACCCACAGGCCACATATGGCCCAGGACAGCTTTGGATGCAGGCCAACACAAATTCATAAACTTTTCTGAAAACATTGTAAGATTTTTTTTTTGCAATTTTTTTTCTTAGCTTATCAGTTATCATTATTGTTAGTGTATTTAATGTGTGGCCCAGACAATTTATCTTCTTCCAATGTGGTCAATTGAAGGCAAAAGATTGGACACCCTGATTTATTATCTCTCAGGTGTTGGGCAAATGTGTATCTTTTCCCAGTTCCACATTCAGTGAAGTTATCAACTTGAAATTGGCCATGATGAAAGTATTTAAATCACAGAAGTTGCAAATGCTACAAATCAAGGCCTTTTACTTTTGGAGAACCTGTTAAACATTTATCAACTCACTACCGCCATGCACACAATACTGCAATAGGTCTATAGATGTAGATGCTGTATCCGTGAATCTTACAAGCTAAAAAGGAAATAGATAAGTAGTCCTACCAGAAGAACATGGTGAGGACATCTGTGGTAGACAGAATGGTGGCTCCCCAAAGCTGTCTACATCCTAATCCCTGAAGCCTATGAATATAGTCCTTTACATGGCAAAAGGGACCTTGCCACAGGCTTTAAATGAAAGACCTTGAAATAGGGAGATGATCCTGGATAATGCAGGTGGCCCCAGTGTAATCCCAAGGGTCCTCATAAGAGGGAGGGAGGAGAGCCAGAGTCAGAGAAGGAGATGTAGCAATGGAGGCAGAGGTCAGAGAGAGATCTGCAGATGCTGCGATGTTGGCTTTGAAAATGGGGAATGCAGATGACCTCAAGGTGCTAGAGGATGCGAGGAAACAAATAGTCTCCCATGAACCCCTAGGATGGGCATTATTATGAGACCTGTTTTATAAACAAGGATCCTGACATCCAGAAAGATAAATGACATGTCCATGATTGTACCCATTAAATATATGAGTACATTTAGATCTATGAGTCTGTTATAATTAGATTTATGAGTACATTCAATTGACTGAAAAATTTAAAAGGAAATTGATTTTAAGAATACTACATATCTTTGAAGGAAAAATTGAGCAACGACATCTCAGGACAGGATAAACTCATGACAGTTCTGGGGAATCTCAGAAGCGGGAACTCAAGGACGACAATTCCTTGGGCCACGGCTATCAGGATGTGTCGCTCGATTTGCCATCTGCCCTTGGGTGACACTGGAAAGATAGAACAGGGAGGCTGGCTATGCTTTACACAGGCACTGCAGTTTGCAGATCTGAAGCCTGGAACAGAACAATCTTTAAAAGAAAGAAAGTTATTATTTTTATTTATGTCTTATCTACTTTCAAAAGCTCATTGAATGAGTCACAGTTTTTTGTCATCTGACATGTACTAATTTTGTAACCTAGATACTATTTACTATGTGTGACTTAACCATAGTATAATTATATTCTATGTAATGGTAGTTCCTTGGTGCAACCTATTATTTTTGCAACATTTTCTATTTTCGCACAAGACATGCAATTGATGTTTGATGTCCCTGATCTGGTACCTCATGTTCTATCTGCATTTAAACAGTTTATGCTTGGTTTTTACTATATGTAATTAAGAACCAGAATGTATCTATTTTTATATTTAGACCTAATATTTTTATTAGGTCTATTTTTAGACCTAATAATCTATGCAAAACACTTAAGAATAAAATTGTATGTTTTATATAAATGATTGTTAAATTCTTTGTTTTGTGAAAATTGCCTTAACTCTCCTCCAGATACCATAATGAAAGAATGTCATGATAGTGGGGATGATAATTACAATAATGTTAAACTCTATCAGCTTCCCCAGAGAAATGAATCTGTATGAATCTTGACAACAAAAATACATCTCAAATCTAATTTTGGCTGGTTTCACTGTGTATAGTCAGTCTCCAAATCTTTAAAACAAAAATTTACTTGGTATTAATATTAAGCATTAAAGTTAATTCATGAGCACAGGTGCTGTCATAAATGTTCTGAGGGCACTATGGTGGCTTATGATCTTGGAGAAACTTCAAGCCAGGATCTGTTATCGAATCATGGCAACACGATCAGCCCAGGTAGCTTAGGGCACCCAAGTTTTCTTTTAATTCTTGTTGTCCTTATATTAGTTCTTATTTTAAATGTTTTCTTTTCATTTTTATTTTCTTTTAGGTATGTTATTAATACATGATACAATAGGTATCATACAACTAATTTTTTGTTTGTTTTGTTTTGTTTTTTGCTTTTGAGACAGAGTCTCACTCTGATGCTCAGGCTGGAGTGCAGTGGTACCATCTCAAATCACTGCAACCTCAGCCTCCTGAGTTCAAGCAATGCTCCTGCCTCAGCCTCCTGAGTAACTGGGATTATAGGTGCCCGGCACCACACCCAGTTAACGTTTGTATTTTTAGTAGAGGTGGGGTTTCACAATGTTGGCCAGGCTGGTCTCAAACTCCTGACCTCAAGTGATCTGCCCACCTCCGCCTCCCAAAGTGCTGGCATTACAGTTGTGAGACACTGTGCCTGGACAACTAATTGTTTTTTAACTAATATGAGAATCAGGTTACCTCTTATTTATTGTGACACCTGAGATTACCATCTATTTTAGTTGTATTTTGCATTATCTGTGCTCATTCTTTCTCTCATTTGCTGTGTGGGCAAAGTGCATTGCCTGTACACATGGTTGACATGGCTGGTTATATGAATCAGTAGGTGAGGACTCTAGATATTGTTCCATTGTCTTTGGACATTTAATATTATGGAAAATAAGAGGCTAAACCATTTTCCACCTCTCAACCTGATTTACTGTTTTATTTTGATTTCTGGCAGCTTGCTTGTGATAGTTTATCTTTAAAATACAGACATTTTCCATGGATGCATATGAATGTGCTTCTTTTCTTATTATTTTTGGATATTCTGTCTTTTTTGTTTCTATACTCTGATCTTTTTCATCCTGATAAATGAGAAACATTTACAAGATGTTCTGCTGAACTCTTATTTTGCTGTTTTATATCTACTATATCTTTACGCTTTGTCCATTTGTCCTGTCCATAAGTTAGAGTGTTACTTTGTGGTCTTTTATCTCCTCTCTCTTCACATGAACTTGGTAAGGTGCCTCCAGGCATCACTGACTTTGCATTAAGTAACTCACTACAGCTCATTGGTTTCCCAGTGGTGTTGAGCCATTAGTCTCACAGCTTGCTTCTGCCCGGATAATGCAGCTAGGTTTAGGGTGCTGGCCATTTACTTCCTAAGAGGAAAATATGCACATACACACACCCATATCGCACTGCCAGATTTCTGTTTGATTTAGCCACATGGGCAACTGAGGAGTTTTTGGATTGCTTTCAAATGCTGCTCTCTGCAGTGATGTAGTACCACCCATACTCTCTTCTTCTCATCCTTCTAAACCCAGGAACAAGCATGGGTTCTTCTAGAGGCTTCTTCCTTTATTTCCCAGTGACACCGCATTTTCTCAGGAAAGGGAATCAAAGGATGGTGGTGCAGCTTACTTCACTGCTTAACCTATCCACTTTTCTTATTTCCAGTTTCTAACTGTGTTGTAAGGGTCCCACCCCACCCTCTTTTAAAATTTATTTAATAAAAGCAGGAAGATCAGGTTACGTATTTATTATTATGTTGTGATCTTAACCAAAATATATGACCTTTATTTAAATATATAGTATTCACATACACACATATATGTATCTACATCTGTATGTTTCTAGAGAGACGGAGAGAAAAGAGGAGGTTTATTGATGAAGAAAGTAAAGTAAATCAACAAGTGGCACGTCTTTTGCTCTGGCTGTTTGAAAACCAGAATACCAAAGCATTCCATTTTCTCATTTGGTTCATCTGTCTCTCTGCTGTCAATGCTCAGGACAAACCTTTTCTAGGAATTCAGCAACTTTCTGATACAATTTCAAGTCCCTTCTTTGTTAGAGTAAACTGCAGGAACACTGAGATGAATTTTCAAATCAGAATTACAAGTACCAGAGCTCTTCCCCAGCATCAGCTGTTAATCGTCAGCTCAAGGGCACAGGTAATCTCAAGGCTCTGGTGAAGCTGAGAGAGGCCCAGGACTCCCAGTGCCACACACCAGGACTCCCAGTGCCACACACACCCAGTGCCACTACCTGGCTGCAGTAGGATGCACTCTGACTCCAGAGTAACAGAAGAGGTCTTTAAGGGATGTTTGTAGCACCCATCGCTTACACAGGAAGGAGCTGCTTCAGTCATGAGATAGCTGCATTTTATACTCTGACAGCTTCATAACTGACATGAGGATTTCCTGCTGCCTTACCCTGTAAAGGCATTGATTCCAGCACTTGTTTACCAAAAGCCATCAAGCAGACCAGGTGCCATCTGCTAATGGACTGTCCTGCTAGCATTAGCCAGGAGATCTGGTATTTGCACATTTACAAGATCTCACTGGATCTCTCTTGTTAAAAGAAGAGAAGAAATTCCAAGTCTGCTAGAAAGCATTTTCTTGCCATAAATATATCAAATCTGTTAGACGTTCACTTATGTTAGTTACTAATTCAACCACGTTACTGCTCTGTCCAGTTCATTAGACAAGTAGTTAAATAAGTGGGAGAACCCACATGCATTAAATTTAGTTTCTTGTTCTAATGCAGAATGATCAACCCTAAAAATGACCTGCTAATAATATAAGGTAAAGTATCTGTAGAGACGTTATAAATATCTATAATTATAATTTGTGCTGAACTATTTAAATAAAAGAATATAAGGATTATAAACCCCATTGTATGGTTTACAAAGCCTTTCAGGATTACTTTCAACCAAATTCTAAAGTCAGTGAAGTCAGATTATTCTTATTCTTAGTCTTTTAATCAACTCTTTAGACATGCAGTAATTGATTTTGTCTACAGTATCTTTTACATTAAATGTCTTTCCTTATTTTTGTTTTTCTGCTGAGTAAGATATCCCCTCTGAAGTTTATGAGAGAGAGCTGTTAGAAGAAGATAAAGCCTGAAATGTTGGCTCATATAATATACATGCTCTGCTAGATGAACTTCTTCCTAGAGTTTTAAAAGGGAGGTCATGGAAACACTGAGCTCTAAGACAAACTTGGCCTAGCCACTGTCCTGTCCATTGTCATTTCTACTTCCTTTATGTCTAAAAACATCACCATCCAGGTGTGAGCTTCTGGGTCTGTTTCCTTTGTCTTGCTAGGGAAGACGAGCATGCCCTCATCCAGCAGTATTGCCAGACACTTGGAGGAGAGTCCCCAGTGAGCCAGCCGCAGAGCCCAGCTCAGATCCTGAAGTCGGTAGAGAGGGAAGAACGTGGAGAACTGGAAAGGATCATTGCTGACCTGGAGGAAGAACAAAGGTGTGCTAGGCTTGGGAGAAGGAAATATGTCATCCTTTCTTTCATATGAATTTCACTGTAGCCCCCATTCATTCTCTTTTCAAGACTATTGTCTAAGAAATCACGGTGGAATGAAAATTTTAGAGGTCATTGACAAACTGGAATGCTGGTTGCAGATAACAGCAGCATTTCAGGGTTCAGTGATGATGTCTACTGGGACACTTGCTGAAAACTACAATTTTATTCATGCAGGCTCATCTTACTATTAATCACATTTTCATATAAGAAGAACTAGCATGAGCTAAATTGGAAGCTCATAGACAATTTTGGAGAGAAGATAATGTACATGGTAGTCATTCTGTTTTTTGCCCCTTTCTCTATTAGAAATCTGCAGGTGGAATATGAGCAGCTGAAGGACCAGCACCTCCGAAGGGGGCTCCCTGTTGGTTCACCGCCAGAGTCGATTGTATCTCCCCATCACACATCTGAGGATTCAGAACTTATAGCAGAAGCAAAACTCCTCAGGCAGCACAAAGGTCGGCTAGAGGCTAGGATGCAGATTTTAGAAGATCACAATAAACAGCTGGAGTCTCAGCTCCACCGCCTCCGACAGCTGCTGGAGCAGGTAGGGTGTGTAGAATTCAGTGTCACACCTCCCCAGGCCACCTGTCCACTGCCCTGGGACTTGGTCCAGGTGTCAGGAGAGGCAGAGAAGTCCACTTTCAATTTCTTACCTCCTTAGTTAATTTAGACTGGCTTAGAAATTTCCTTTTACATGTAAGCATATAAATCCTCACTGGCACGAAGTTTGCCCAGCTTACAGTGGAATTTCCCAATCATCTTTAACACTGAACTGAACCTCATCTCTGAACTGTTTGAGGGAAAATATCCTATGACATATATCTTCCTGATTTATACATGGGAAGCATCTGTGGATATCAAGGAACTGCGAGACCTGAAATGGGCATTCTAAAGCCTTCTTCCAGTGAGGCAAGAATGCTGACTCCAAGAATCATTCCTTTCTATTTTTAAGAAATTGAGTAAAAGATGGTTATTAATTTGATACTATTATTTCCTAACACTGGACCATGTTTTATGGGAGTTGCTTGCAAGCTTTCTGGATGATAAGAAATACAATTTGCATTATGATGAATACATACATGTATGGAGAATACAAAATAATACCTGCCTTTATAGAGAAATGCCAGCTCTTATTTTCTGTTCTTTTCATTTCCTTCCTCACTCTCTTTCTTTTTTCTATTTTTCTTTCTTAATGCTGGTCAGGACCTACCAAACTGATTCTATAATTCATCGATAGTTATTGCATTCAGTTTTGAAAAACACTGTTCTTTGGGATATCAAAGAAGCATCAATACAGTTTCTGCCTTTTTCTGATGCCTGCCATCTTGTTAGAGACCATAGCAAAACACTTTCATATGTAGAGACAGCACACTGTAGGGAATTAAGTACTTGATGGCATGTGGCAGTTAGGAATAGGAGTGATGTCTCAGAACTAGTGATGGAGAGGCCTTTGCAGCAAGTGCTAGAGCGTAGAGTCCCAGCACAGGGGCCAAGAGCTCCTCTCTCTTGAAGAATCCCTGACATCAACATGCATGTCATCTTTTGTCTTTTTCTCTAGTCTGTGCTGTGTGCCCCTAGGCGGTATAATAGGAGTGTCTTTCTACAGAAATGATGTATTGACTCAAAGCAGGAACAACTTTCTCTCCAGTGATTCCCTCAAATTTTAGAAAAATATCTTTTCACAGTTACTCTCAGTCTTTTTAACTGGTCAGAATAATTCAAAACAGTGTTATTTCTGCCTTATCTACATATAGATCACTCTTTATAATGTGACCATACACTTTTCTCTAGGTCTCTCAGTGTTTCAGAATTTGGGTGAGACTGTTCAGTGGAAGGCTTACTTCGGGGCCTCCCAATCCCACATATTTGGAAAGTAAGAGTTTACCAAGAGTGACCTAAGAGCTGGCTTTCTAGAAGCCCTCTGGAATGTTTGAGTCTTACTTAATGCCAGCCACATACATTGAAAAGTTAACTTTTTCATTTTGTGACCTTGAAGTTCCCGAACGGTGCTGTGTAAGGGATGGATTTTCTCTTGCAATCTCTTGTTTAGAATCTGAAGTGTTAATGTTAACATAGATGGAATCACTGTAGAAGGAAGCTGTGCTCAAAATCTTTATTTGCCATGGCTTGTTGATGCTCACTGGAGAGCAAAGGGCTTTTCTGTTCACCCGCCTTCCCCTACTCCCTCCATCCCGTTAGACAGTGCTGCCTAATGGCTCATATGCCTTGAGAATCGCGCAGTAATGCTTTTAGAAATAGCTGATATCCAAATGGCTCTCTATATCCAAGACCGCAGAGCGCTTATCTCTTCTAAACAATTCGGCATGATGAATGCCAGAAGGAGATGGAAAATTCAACTCTGATAGTAAAAACTGGCAGAACTACCGGGCTTCAACTAATATAGATTTAATGGAAAACTCTGCATGAACGAATTGTAACATCTGCATTCCCTATATGGTGGCTCGCACTTTCCAATTCAACCATGTACTTGTCAGCATATCCATCACTGTTTCAAAGATTTGTGTGAGTGCATTTTCGAAGTATTTACTAGGTGCCAGGCTGTTCTAACCATTTTAAAAATAGTCGTTCTTCACTCCCCTCGCAAAACCCTGTGACCAGGCACTATTATTACCCTCCCCATTTTACGAATAAAGAACTTAAGGCATGGAAGGTTCTACAGTTTTCCCAGAATGACACAGCTTCTGAGAGGCAGAATGGGAATTAGGATCCAGGCAATCTGAATCTATAATCATGCTTCTAACCATTCTCCAATAAAGCCTTGAATTATAAGCTAATTTTGCAATTGGATAAATTTACTGTATAAGAAACCCACTGCTGATGTTTAAAATATAAGCGAAATGTGCTTCAGTACTCACTTGATTAACATTAAAATAATAGAAAAATTGAGGGATAAAAATGAGGTTGCTAAATGAATTTTGCAACATAACCAAGTGGGTTCTTCAGGGTGCCCAAGCGGAAAGGGAAGGGCCAAAGCCCCCACCAGCTGATGCTAAAATGTGTTGAAAACATTTGAAGGCAAAGAACTCTCTATGATTTAATTATCCATGGTGAGGGAGGGGAGATGAAACAGGAAATGTTGTTCCTTATGGTTACTTGAATCCTTTCTCTGCTTTACCTTCTGACTGTGATTCCAGCCTGAATCTGATTCCCGAATCAACGGTGTTTCCCCGTGGGCTTCTCCTCAGCATTCTACACTGAGCTACTCCCTTGATCCAGACGCCTCTGGCCCACAGTTCCACCAGGCAGGTCGGTGTCCCCAGCGCACTGCTCCGCCACCAAGTCTGCTTTGTGCCTTGCCATTTGTTTGTGTTTCATGTTAAGTAACATTCTCACACACTGGCGCCTTAGGAGATAAAAGAGTTTTGCATTTGGCCTTAAAAAGGTGCAAATCCATTGAAACAATATCAAAAAGCAAACATTTTCAAATAAGCTATAGTACACTTGTTTATAGAATCTGTAGTAGTGGATTGAATTTTGGTGAGAGATGAAAAAAACCCGCTCTGTCCTTTTACAATGAGCAAGACATTATTTGCTTTGTGAATTATTTTTTTGGTACACCTTCTGTCTCTAAAATGTTATATTTGTACATATTCAGAACTAATAAGATCATACCAAACATTATGGTTTTCTCTGCCCAGGTCTGGAAACTCATTTGTTCACTTTTCTCCATCCTAATCCATGTAGACCTTGTGCTGCCGGTCGCATCAGAGGCAGAGGTCCCACGTAGCCTCTCCTTGGTCACAATGGGGACCAGTCACTGATGCTAGGAAGGACAATTTTGAAATTTATCCAATTTCACAATTAGCTCATATTTCAAGGCAATATTGGAGAGTGGTTGGGAGCATGATTATGGATTCAGATTGCCTGAATTCTAATTCCCATTCTGACACTCAGAAGCTGTGTAATTCTGGGAAAACTGTAGAACCTTCCATGCTTTGATTTCTTTATTTGTAAAACGGGGAGGGTAATAATAGTGCCGAGTCATAGGGTTTTGTGAGGGGAGTAAAGAATGACTATTTCTAAAATGGTTAGAACAGCCTGGCACCTCGTAAACTAGGTGTTCATCAATGACATTTTGTCATCCATGAAATTAAAATTCTAGAATTTTACTGAGAACTATATATTGTAACCAAATTAATTTGTTTGTGAGATATCTTTTGGTACATTAATCAGAAAAAAATTAAAATATTATTTTCATAGTTTTTAAATAAGAGAATTATTTTAACTATAGATTATAGAATAAAAAACATATCCTAGTGAAAAGTATCTTAAATAAGACACCTTCACTTTCGTGACAGGATAAGCTTGCCTAAGCTGAAGTCTCCAAAGAAAGGAGCACAGAAAAAGAAAATTGGTGGAATTTTTTTGTATGAAAAAAATAACTGTGGTGCAAAATAGTAGATTTCTAATTCAAATATTGAAATAATAAGACTATATTACTTGTTTTTCTCCTATTTTTCAGTCCCATGATGTGTGGATTCTTTCTACACAAACAAACATCTAGTACATTTTAATTATGTAAAATTATATTACCAACACTCAAGCAAACATGTTTTGGGTTTATTCCCCTAAAATTGTCCTTTGCAGTGGGCACTCTTTTCACATTGATATTTAGAGGCTGGTAGGAGTACTTTCTCCTGAACTGAGGTTTTAGTGGGAGGCTCGACATGAATTTGAGAAGCTTTGTTGTCCTCTTTATTTGCTGTCACAGCGGGAGAGGACCTGCTGGCCCCACCGCACGGTACCAGCACGGATCTCACGGAGGTCATGGAGCAGATTCACAGCACATTTCCATCTTGCTGCCGTGAGTATGAAAGATCATAACACCACAGCCTCGCGTGTTCCTTCCCTTTTTCTGCGTGCAGCCCTTGGTCTTCTTCCTTAAGATAACAAAAACCTTATTAGAAACAGGACTGAATATTATCTGAAAATAAGGCAAACATTATATATGTTGATAAAGAAAATGAAGCTCAACCTAGATACTATCAAGTCACAGGGGTACAGTTGCAACGCAGTTCTGCTCTTTGAGATGTTTCAATATGCCCAAGAGGTGATAAAATGAAGGCAAATGAAAGAACAAGTCTGGTTTTAAGAAGAAATTATCCTCCTCTATGCAAGTTATTGTAAGGAACACATCTTAGTTCAAAGAAGAGCTTTCAGTGACATGCCAAACAAGGCATGAAAATAGCCTTTCTAGTGTAACTTCCTCTCTTCTTCAAATGTTGTTCTCCAATGTCTGAGACTCTAGTGCAGAAGGGGATTATTTTCAGATTTTCCCACTTTATTTCTGCTGATTTCTTTTCTCGTGGAATAAAATAGTCGTTGTAGAAAGGCCAAACAGTTTAAGGCATCATAGATTAGGACCCTGTGAAACTCCCATCTGAACAACCAAGAACCAAAAAATAACCAAATCCTGGGGAAATTATATAATGATTCTTACTTACTCAGTTTTTCTAAATGTTTTGTCTTCAGCATCTTGCCACCTTGCAGCTTTGGCTGAGCTCTCACCTAAAACACTTCTGGTGTTTCTAGCAGAAACAGTTTACTTGTGTGTGTGTGTGTGTATAAACATATATACACACACACATACAAGTATATATAAACATATATGTACACACACATACAAGTATATATGTATAAATTACTTTTATATAAATATATATACATACATACAAGTATATATGTTTATATAAATATATACATACATATAAGTATATATGTTTATATAAATATATAACATCTATATAAATTTATATAAATATATACATGCGTATAAGTTTATATGAATATAAATTTATATATAGTTAAATATATACACACATACAAGTATGTATGTATAAATTACTTTTATATAAATATATAC
>PVKP010003037.1:0-113695 GCA_004027715.1 Plecturocebus donacophilus
AACCTCGCCGGCAAAACCTCAGTACATGCTGGTGTGCGGATGTAGCTGCTGCATTCTTAGCTTGGAGGCTGGGGCGCCAACTGCGCTAAGCTGGGGACTGGGCCCGCGGTACTCCAGCTCGTCTCGCCGGCTCGCTTTTCTGTGTTTGGTGGCAGTGAGGGACACTGCAGCTGGCCAGAGTGGAGAAAAGTGACAGGCGCTATCTCGGGGGTCACTGCCCTCTTTGGGTGGCTGGTTGGGTGCGCTATTGGGGACTGCACTGCCCGTGGTGGGGGCTGGTTAGTGGTGATATTCCGGGCCTCACTATTTTAGGTGGACTCTCCGGGGCTGCGCGGCCTGCAGCAGGTGTGGGGTGGGGGAGTGGGTTAGGGACAGTATTCCTCACTATAAGGCTGGGGTCGGTGGGGCCTCTTGGGGGTGCCATCCAGGGCCACACCGCCCTCAGCAGAGATGGTTGTGGGCGATCTCTCGGGCTGCACTGCCTGTGTCAGGGGTCAGGTTGGGGGTGCGGTCCTGGGCTGTATTTCTGGCAGCAGTGGGGCTGGTTGGAGGCTATTGGGTTGGGGTGCTATTGTGGTTATACTGCTGGCAGCATAGGAATGAGGGGACTGGTGGTGCGTCAACTGGTCTGGCTACATTGTCCAGGGCGGGGAGCAGGTTGTGGGGAGTGGTCGGGGTAGACTTGTTGGGTGCACTGTCCATGGCTGCACTGTTCATGGTGTGGGGCGGGTTGGGGCCACTGTCCAGGGCTGCAATGCCCGTGGCAGGGTTAGGTTAGGGGCAGTATTGGGTGCCACACTGCTGGTGGGTGGGATGGGGGGTTGGGGGCACAGGGAAGTGTGTGTTTGGGAGTTTCAGGTGCTTTTGGGGTGAGATTGCCCATATTAGAGGGCGGGGTGGGTACACTATTGGGGGCTATACTGCCCTGGGTCGGGGACACTTTGGGGGTCATACCCACTGCCAGTGACAGGCGAGGTGGAGGGGTGGGTTGTGGACATTGTTGGGGGCTGCACTGCGGTGAGTGGGGGCAAGTTAGAGGTGCTATCAGTTGCTGCACTGCCTGTGGTGGTGGTCAGGGTTGGGGCACCATCAGGGACTACGCTGCAGGAGTGGCATATGGGTTAGGGTTGCTGTCGGGGGTATAATGCCCATGGCTGGGTGCGGGTTGCGTGTGCTGTTGGGGATGTCATCCCCTAAGGCTGGAGGATGGTTGGTGTGCTATCTGCTATCTGTGGCTGCACTGCCATTGTGGGGAGCGGGTTGGGGGCCTTAAGGATCGGTGACTGCCCTCTTCATGGCAGGGAGCAGGTTGCAGTGCTCTCCAAGGTATCACTGCCAGCAGTGGGGGGTTGCTCGCAGATCCTATCTTATCCGTGGCTACATTGGCCCATGGCAGGGAGTGGGTTGGGGGCACTATCCAGGGCTGTGCTGTCCATGGCAGGGGGTAGGTTGGGGGCTTTATCCGGTGCTGCAATATCCGAGGTGGGGACGGGTTGGGGACGGGTTGGTTGCTACGCTGTGGTGGAGAGGGTGGGTGTTAGTGACGCTCTCCTGGGGCTACAGTGTCAGCAGCAGGTGGTGGGTTGGGGCTCTATCAGGGACTGCCCTGCCGGCAGCAACAGAGGTGGCAGTAACAGCAGTGGCCTCCCAGAATGAGCCGTCCTTTCCCCAGACTGGAGATTGTAAAGGGCCACCTCCTCCTGCTCTTTCTACAGTGCAGCAGGCACTCTGTGTTTTCACTGGAATCCTGAGCCTTGTGGGGCCTCCATACCCGCCATGGTTCTCAGGCCCACAGCCTCTTGCTCTGTGCTGTGAAGACTGCCTGGGAACCCTGGCAGACCAGACGTGGAGTAGTGGACACCATGGGGGACAGGGCTCTGTGGATGGAGGCATCAGGATCAGGAACTGTCACTTGGGTCGGAGGACTGGGTCTGAGTTCCTGCTGGTTTTGCTCCCCAAGGAGTGCAGCCCTGTTGAGGCCAGTGGTTCCGGTGGAGTGGGGAGCCTGGAAATGTGGTGTTGCCCAGTCCCCACTCCAGGCCTCAGTTCCTGGCAGCTCGGTCCAAAAGGAGAGGTCGAACTTCAGAGAATAGGTATGAGTGCCTTCGCTGAAACTGGCCCCCGTCACCCTGTGGCCAGCCTGATAAGGTGAGGCTCTTATGCTACCAATCCCTGCATCCTCCTCTAGGCTTTTCTGGCTTTCCCCACCCCGCTGCTCCATGCCAGGAGACGAAGGAGACACCTGATGCACACTGGAGTTTGGAGCCTGCAGATGGCGTGGGTTGCTGCTCGCCTCCCGCTGGACGGCGCTGGCCACAGAGACTGCATCGCCCTGGAACAGTAGGAGGACAGCCATGGCAGGGGTAGGGCAGGGGTAGGGATGCTGCAGTGGCCAGGTGGTAGGAGCCTTGCAGGGTGTGCCGGTGCATTGAGGGTGATGGCAGCAGTGGTTGTACTGGCACTGGGGCTAGTGGTTTCAGCAGCAGCAAGTCTGGGGGCCAGGAAGTTGGTGTCAGAGTAGGAGCACTGTGGAGTGGGGATTGGGGCAATGTGGTGTTGCCCAATCCCCACTACAGGCCCCAGTTCCTCACCACATTGGTCCAAAAGTAGAGGCTGAACTTCAGAGAGCCGGTATGAGTGCCTTTGCTGAAATCAGCCTCCGTCACCCCGTGGCCAGCCTGATAAGGTGAGGCTCTAACGCTACCACTCCCCGCATCCTCCTCTAGGCTTTTCTGGCTTTCCTCACCCAGCCGCTCCGTGCCAGGAGACGAAGGAGACACCTGACACACGCTGGAGGTTAGAGCCTGCAGATGGCCAGGGGCTGCCGCTCGCCTTCTGCTAGTTGGCTGCAGCCATGGAGACTGCCCCTCTTACATGTTCTCCCTTTTTCCATGGTGATACTGATGCCCAGAATCACCAGATACCTGGGCCCCCCGGGTGAGAATGAAGAGCAGGTGAGTGCAGTGACAAGGGCAGGAGCTGGGTGAGGGGAGGTCTAGAAGGCAAGGCTGCTTCACCATGCCCTCCCCTCCAGGGAGACTGGGCCTTGCTGGCTGCCTGAAATCAGTGTGTCCAAAGGATCAGGTTGAGAAAGGGGCTTTTAGGAAGCCAGGAGAGGGAAATGGGCACTAAAGAAACATGCTTTTAGCCATTCATGCTGTCTCCTCTCTCACCCTGAATGCAGGAACCTGGAGATTTCCTTGGCCCCAAAGACCCACCTGTTATTACTGGGCTCCACAGAAGTGACACCCTGACTTCCAACTCTGACATGATCCTTTGATCACTCCAACTCCCCACCTTCCTAGCTGCCTTCCTCCTCCCTCCCCATGAGTTCCCCTTCTCTGACACCCGAGCCCTGCTTCAGCCTTCACCCCCAGCTGCCCTGGAAGGGCCGTGTGGTGCAGTTCTCCAAGGGCTCTGAGTAGAGCCAAATATCCTCAAGAAACACAGAACAGAAAACCACAAGCCCACAGATCCACAGCCCCATGTCCTGCAGAGCAGGGTCGGCTGTTTCTTGGTTTGAAGATGAATTAGATGCTAATGTCCCACCCTTGGCAGTGGCTGTACCTCTCAGAATCATAGGTCCCTCCAGGCCACATTCGGGCTGCTCACACCCATCTTGTGTTTCAGGTTTGGATGGTCCCCATGTCCCCAAAGAGATCTTGGAGAGTGATGGGCGGGAGACCTCACCCCGGTCCTTTCCCCCAAGGTCCCCGGCTGCCTCCCGCCCTCCTCGCCCTCTTGGCTGTCTCTGTTGGGACTCAGCCCTCTGCCCTGAGTTCTCTCACCACCTCCTTCTGACTCCTGTCTGGTTTCTTTTTCTAGGGACCTGGTTTCTTTTTCCTCGTGGACCAGAGGACCTCTGGGGACACAGGTGAGCAGTCCTGCCACCCACTCCCAGGCTTTAGTGTCTTTTCCCCAGCTGTCACAATGGGTCAGACTGTGGATGCAGATGGGAAATTAAGGGTCTCAGGCCCTTGTTGCCCATGCTCTGAGTGAGGCTGGCTGTAGCCCTCTCCATGAGGGCTGGGGGGCACCCCTGGGAGACCCCTGTGATTTCTCTTTCCCTGTGTGTGGGCACCCCTGGGAGACCCCTGTGATTTCTCTTTCCCCTGTGCGTGGGCACCCCTGGGAGACCCCTGTGATTTCTCTTTCCCTGTGTGTGGGGTCTCCCCAGGTCCCAGGGTTACATCAGCCCTCATGGAGAGAAGGTGAGTCACTTTGTAATTTTGAGGACGGGATTGGAGGAGGGGTGTAGGGAGAACCCTAAATGTCTGCTGGGACTTTAGCCATTTCCAGATAGGACCCCTTTAGTGACCCTGAGACCCCTTACCTGCCTGCAGGGACCTCAAGGAAAACTCAGGCTCCCTGGCATGCATGGCTCATGTAGACCCCCAGTGAATGGGCTGCACCTCTGAACCCAGCTCCCCTTGGCCCTCCACTCCATGCAAGACCTCAAAGCCCCTTCACTGACCATTACACTGAAAGGTCGCTGGTGGTGCCTCTCCATGGTCAGCTGACTTTCTTAGGTCATGGGAATTTGGATTGGAAGCAGTGTAGCGAGGACAGCAGAGAAGGTGACAGGGAACAGTGGTCTCACTCTCTATTCCTTAGCCCCAGCGTCACCCCAGGAAGGAAGGCCCCCTGCAATTGAAGGAAGCGAGGTGCAGTCACTCATGTCTTTCACCCCCCGAAGGAGTTTAGACCCAGATTCTGGAGCTAAAAGTAGTTGGAATTTCCTTGTGTCATCACTCACGTGGCTGTGACAGTATTAGATATTCCTGAGCCCTGTAGACCTATCCTGACCCCAGATCTATGACTCCCATTTCTCCTACCCATAGAAATTCCCACAGTGGCAATTGAGATCCCTTTATAAATGCCTCTCTTTCTTCCAGGTCCACCTGGACTTCAGGATTCTTTAGGATACCCAGGACCTGAAGGTGTCAAGGTAACTGACCGCCAGGTTGAGGATGAAGGGCTGTGTTCAGAAAAGGGAGATGGGGTCTCAGGAGCTCGCTCCTTCTAACCCAGTCCCATTCCCTGACCCCTCTACCTCTGCCCCGCTCTGATTCCAGGGTGTGGAAGGAATTCAGGGTCTGAAGGGCTATGTGGGTGAAAAGGTGAGCCCCACACCCCAGCCTCCCAGCACCTCACTCCTGCCATCACCGCTCCTCACTGCCTTTCCTCCCACCTGCCTCCAGCTCCTGAGCCCACTGTCCCACTCATGTTCTCAGAATCCTACATTGAGAACCCCAGTCCTCTATTTTCGGTGGGTCCTCTCACCTCCATCTTTCTCAGGGGAGGATGGCTTTATGGGGTTCAAAGGGGACATAGGCATGAAAGGTATCAGGTTGAGTAGAGACCCCACATTGTTCCCAAATCCCTGTCCTAATCAAGCCCCACTCCAGAGCCCCAAAGCACTGGTTCACTCCTGGGAGGGCCCAGGCTCCCCATTTCCAGTGCTGTACTTCCTTGGACACCTGATCACTGCAGGATGGCAACCCCACCCTCTGTGTCACGTTGGCTCTGGGTCACGTCACGCTCTGTACCCCATGGACTCTGAGTCCTACAACAGCTCTTGGGATCCGTCAGCCCCACTCAGCCTCACTGGTGCCCACTTCTCCTCTGGACCCAGACCCCATCCCCAGACCCCCACACCCACATCTTCCACCTTCTCCCTCTCTGACTCTGTTTCCCTGACAGGGAATATTTGGTGGTGATGGCCTCCCTGGTCTCCCAGAAAGAGGGTGAATGTGGCTTGGGTGCCTGCTTCCTCCATGCTCTCCAGGGAGCCACAGCATCAGGGTGGGCCCAGGGGCTGAAGAAATGCACTGGACCGACTGGAGATCCTACACCCCTGTGGTCACAGTTGAGAACGTGTCACAAGGAGGGATCTGGCCTGGGCCATCTAAGGGTGAGGGCACTGGGGTCAGGGTGGAAGCTGACATCAACCAGTTAATTGAAGATGGTCATGCATCATTTATGCTCCCCTCTCTGCATATGGCTCCTCCTGGCTGCTGATGGGTTGGGGCTGGTATAGAGTTAGAAAAAAGGCCCTATGGTGAGGAGTTGGATGGCAATGGGGCACAGAGTGGCTGCAGGTCCCAGGAGAGTGAACATGCCCAGATTGAGAGCAGTGGCAGCCCCGAGAATGGAGCCTCCAACAGCAGCGAGACCCATGCTTTCCAGAGCCCACCTCCCCAGCACTTGCCACGTGTTGGCGCTGTGCTGGCATGTCCTCTACATCCTGTGAGGTGGGCGTGGACGGTCCTGTTTTGCAGATGAGGCTTTACAGAGGCACAGGGAGGCTTGGTCATCACACGGCCAGTGACGGGCAGAAACAGGCTGAGCCAGGACAGGGCTGAGCAGGAATTTGTCAATTTCTGCTAGGTTTTCCAGTTCATTGGCATATAATAGCCAGTTACGAGCCTTTGAATTTCTGCAGTAACATGTGTAATGCCTCCTTTTTTATCTCTGATTTTATTTGCATCTTTTTTCTTAACCTGACCATGGCTTACAAAGAAATGCAAAGTGCTTACACTAAGCCTGACATAACACAGGTAAAGGAACTAAAATGCATTCTCTAGTATTTTTGTGTTAAGTTGGGGGAGAAAGGAGGGAACAACAGCACTTCTTGATTTTCATACTGTATATGTTGGTTGACCTTATGAGTTATTGAATTTGATGGCCATAAAAAGTAGCACATCAAAACAGGTAATCCCCTTTTACAACAGCAGCAGCAAAAGGGAAAAAAAAAAGATTCTATGACTTTCTCTTCTAAGATGAGAAAAATGAAAGTATATAATACTACTTTTGTGATTAGGTTTTAAAATTCTCTGGGCTCAATAATTATATATTGGTTCTGTTTACATTTCTGTGTCCTCTGCCTTCTAGCCCTTTTTGTTCACTGCCAGGGAGAATGTAGAGATATATTCTCTCATGCATCTTTTTCTTTCCTGATACTAAGAAAAGATAAAAACAAAATTCAACAATATGACTTTGGACTATATGTCATATTGGTATCTTTACTATTTGAGTTTCTAAATATGTGTTTCTGTGCTTTCTTTATTATATGTACTATATGGAAGATATTTTCAGCATTTAAGGCAGTAAAGGAGACAAACACTGTATCCTCTAGGCAAATGACATTGGGTTGGTTAATTAAGGAAGATAGTTCAAACAGACAGATTTTAAATCACAAAGGAAAGATTGATTTTGTTAAGAGTATAAGCATGAAAAACAAAATTTAAATTGTTTTACACTAGTATTTTGTTTCTTCAGTTAATTATTATTTTAAAGAAGTTGCAGATCTATGCCTTGAATTTCCTAAGATCAATTGCAGTGATCCATATCGAATAACTTATGTGGGAATTCTAATTTTGAGCCCTGGTAAATTCCAAGTTTGAAGCCCACTTGTATGACTATATAACCAAAATGAACTATTGATTACTATAAAATTTCATTTATAATATGACTGACATTATGATTTTTCTTTCCCCATCTCAACAAACACTAAAGGAAGACTAATATTCCTCTAAAGACTGGACTGGAAACTTAGAGATAAAAATGGTACATTTTTCCTACACTCCCTAATAGAAAAGCTGCATTAAACAAAACAAAAATACAAGTACATTAAAAAATTCGATCTCAATTGAAATTTAAAAACGAAACCCACAAACTTTAAAGACTGGTTGCCAAATATTATTTTTCTGGACTGAGATTAGGTAAGAAGCTGAGAGCCAATACATAATCATTGAAAGTCAGATAGGATATAGATTTCTCCAAAATTGTCTTGAAAGATATTTATAAAAGTTTGACTAGAGCAATAAGACACATGTACATGGATAGGGCACTGAGATGATAGAAGATTGTTTCAACAGAGAACCAGTTTGTACTGTGGAATGGAGAGAAATCGAATCCTTAAAAGATCATTTCCTACCCCACAGTCACTCAGTGAATATTACCAGAAGTGAATCAGGGTGACATAAATTTATAATAACACAAAAACGTTTCATCTTTCTCACAGTTCCATTAGAAGAAAGCTTGCTAATTTTAAACAGTATAGTGTAAAAATATAAACAATTATTTTCTGTCAGATAACAGTGGCTCCAACAAATCAACAGATTTTTTTTATTCTATAAAATGGCAAAAAGAATGTGAAAATAAAATATAAAATACCTGTACTTTGGAAAGCATGAAATATAAACACGGTCACTATTAGTTTTCAATACCAGGGTTGTCCAATCTTTTGGTTTCCCTGCATCACACTGGAAGAAGAATTGTCTTGGGCCATACTTTAAATACACTACCACTAATGATAGCTGAGGGGCTAAAAATGAGATTTATGAAAGTTTACAAAATTGTGTTGGGCAGCATTCAAAGTCGTTCTGGGTCGCATGCGACCTGCAATCCGTGGGTTGGACAAGCTTGCACACCATTCTATCCAACAGTAGAAGTTTGTTATTCCCATCACCACCAGGATTTACTGATGCACATTATATGCTGGCTATTGCAATTTATTTCATCACAGTTGTTTTCTATAATACCTAAATTACAGTGTAAATAAGAGGGTTCACATATAGTTGTTCTTTTACTTATTGATAGCAAATTCTTCCTCTGGTTGCTTTGCTTTGTAAGGAAGTCAATGAGAGCTGGCAGTCAGTGGTCCCACACTGGCAGGAGCATAACAACATAGCCGTTGACCTGGAGCATTGGTACCCAGTCCCACCAACACATAATTTGACTATCACCTTTAAGCAAATGCTCTCTATTTTTGCTGTTGACTTGCAGCATTGGTACCCAGTCCCACCAATACATAATTTGACTATCACCCTTAAGCAAATGCTCTCTATTTTTGCTGTTGACCTGCAGCATTGGTACCCAGCCCCACCAATACATAATTTGACTATCACCCTTAAGCAAATGCTCTCTATTTTTGCTGTTGACCTGCAGCATTGGTACCCAGCCCCACCAATACATAATTTGACTATCACCCTTAAGCAAATGCTCTCTATTTTGCTATAAGAGGTAAAATATCAGTGCAACTTCAAATGACAACACTTGTATACATTTTTATTCAACATTTTACATTATTCCACAAATATGTACAATTTCAATAATAAATTAAAAAAATGAGTAAAGTACATCTGAGAGTTCATAGTCACTATATATTACTCAATGACATTTTTATGCCTTCATTTCTAAGACTTCACCTGATCCAAGATCCAGTCATCCTCTTGACAAAAAAACCTGTTTTGACAGCACATTTGAAATGCCGAGTTTTGTTACGTCTAAGCAGCAGGGCAATGTTTGTTAATAACAGAAACACTTTAAAAAGAATCAGTTGCAATCAAGAAGTGTAGATGAACATTTGGACAATATGTACAAAACTCTGCAAAAATTCTTTAATATTCTTTTCCTCCAGTTCCTCACATTCTTTGCATCCAGATTCTGTAATATTCTGTAAAATATAAAGAAAGGATTAAGTTGGCAATTTATAATTAAATTAAATACATGTTCATGGGAATATCATACTGTTTGAACCATATGGTGAGTTTTTGAGATATGAAAACTTTAGCAAATTAATAGTATATTAGGAAGAACTATGAGAAAAAAGAACCGGGGGATTTGATACGGGTTTATTTTTCCAATAATGGGTTAAGGACATTGAGAAAAATAAACCGTGCCTATCGGACCATGGACTTCCTGCTTCCTGCTTAGAGCCCTTCAATGATTTCTTAGCATCTGCTTCTAGCATAAAGTCCATGCCTCTCTGCATAGCACACAGGCTCTTCATGAGCTGTTCCTTACCTATTTATTTCACATATCCCCAGTGCCTCAGTGTTATGCTCTAGGAATACTGAGTGAGTGCCTGGCTTTCCTTGCCATGCACAGCATGCTATTAGAGGCCTCTCTGCCTTTGCTTTTCTCTCTGTTACATTCTTTCCTATTTTAGCTGTTGCTACTCGCACTTAAGATTATTCAGGTTCTCTTTTAGGGAGGCTTCTCTGAAGCCCTGAGCTCCCAGGGCTGGACTCAACATCCCATCTTTACATCTCAGAACCCCTTGTTTAGACCTCTCTCACGACATCTCATGTATTCTATTCATATTATGAACTTTTACTCGTTTTATACTGTAATACTATTCTCTAAGCTGTCTACCAGAAGGGCAAAGACAGTATGTTTGTTTCCCTAACATTTAGCACAGGGCCTGACACATAGTAATCACCCATTGGTTGAATTACAATTACATTCACCATTTAGGTAAATACTACAAATGGTTGTAATTCAAACAGTCTCGTGGATAACTAGAATACTCCAAATAAAGCAGTTAAGAATAAACTTTTGAGAGGTCATCTGAACCACGAAAGCTGTGCCATCAAAAATAAAAATTAGATTTTATATCCATTAAGTATTTGGAATTCAGAATCACCAACATTTATCAAGCACATCCTCTATGCCAAGCACTGTCACCTTTCATAAAATGCTGTCTTATTTGATCCTGAGAATAATCATGTCGGATAGGAAGACAGAGATATTGACTCATCTCAACTGACATAATCAACTGAAATTCTTCACATCCAAATCTTCTGACTGTGCAGTCCTTCCCACATGTTCCAGCATGTATGTCACACTCTGTTATGATGAGGTTGACTATCAACATTCATATTAAAGAGCTCATCATTTATTTTACCATGAATTATTTGTTGCATGGCTCACTCTTTCCACCAATAAGATGGAGATAACAGCATAAGAGTATTATAAACCTTAATCAGTTCATTTCATAAATATATAAAGTATTAAAAATATTTGAGACACTGTTCTGGGAATTTGGATCGAGTACTAATAAAAAACAGACACTTGTCCCTTTTAAGCTGACATTCTAGTAGGGAAAAACAGACAATACCCTTTATGTAAAATATATCATACGCCAGATATGGGACATGCAGAGAAAGGGACAGGGAGTGCTCAAATAGGGAAGAGATTGCAACTGTAAATAGGTAACATTACTGAGAAAGTGACATTGAAACAAAGACCTAAAGCAGCCTTGTATTTTTTAGAGAAAAGTCGTGTTCACCCATACAAGCTCAGAGCCTTTGCACTGTCAGTTTTCTCTGCCTGAACATATGTCCTTAAATACCCTTAAGGCTCATTCCCTCACATCATTGTCAAATGCCAGCTTATTAGTTGGGCCTACTTAAATTGGAACCCTAGTCCTGCTACCCTACCTCCTTTTTCATCGCTGGACTTAATAACTAACTAACTTATTACTCATGTGCTGAGTGATTGGTTTACTTCTGTTTCTTCCCTCTTTAACAGCAGGGACTATGGGTATTTTTTCATACTGTCTCTTGAGGGCTAAAAAGTACTTATGCAATGAACTAATTTGATTATGTCTTCTTTGTTGCAAAACTGCTTTCTCTCTACCTTGCTTTGGCCACTGGTGTTTTGCCATGAAAGCCATAATTCTTTGCACTTCAGGGCCTTTGCACAGCTATTCCCCAGACAATTATAAGAGTACCTAGAATTTGCTCTCCTGGAACTCTCTACTGCTCAAGTTGCCTGGGATGTCCCAGATTATACTCGAATTATTAATATTTTCATTGTTATCCTTTTAAAGCATTTCTCTTCTCATGAGATTATAGACTCTGTAGACAGACTACTGGGGTAAGAATTGTGACCCCCCATTTTACTAGGTGCATGAACTGAAGCGAGTGATCCAAGCTCTCAGTGCTACAATTTCTTCAACATTCAAATAGAAATAAAGATAACTATGTCACAGATTTATCATGAGAATTAAATGAATTATCAATTTAAAGCTCAAAGAGTAGTGTCTGGCACACAGTAATAACCCAATAAATGTGAGTTACTATTATTGATAGACACTTGAGTATGTAGTTAGATTAATGTCTATCCGCTGCACCTGAAAAGAAACACCTTGAGGTCAATAACCTGTTTGTCTCACAGTTACAATTCTAGCCCTGAAGCACAGTACCTGGCATTATTCTGTAAATGTCTGTCTACTGAATAAATCATGGAACAGTTTAGCATCATGTGCATGCTAGAGATGGCGCCACCGTTGGATGCCACTCCACTGAAACAGAGCTCTTTCTCCTAAGTGCCCGTTAGGGGGATCTTCTTGTCCATGAATGACTTCACCACATCAGGCCCAAAATATAAGATGCAACTCTTGAGCAACTATTGGAAAACTCACCCCATTAGAAGATAAACTTCTGTTTGCTAGGATGAGAAGATTTTCTATTGTATCATTAATATTTGTATTGTTGGACTCAAGTGAAATAACTTGTAACTCCAAGAGAAAGCACTTCATTGCTGTTACTTTGCACCTGGGCTAAAAATAAAAGTTATAAAGAACAATTAAATTTTTGCTGACTATTCATTTTCACACTGATGTAATTTTGATTTTTAAAAAGTTGATCCAAATATTTTATAAAGATACACAATACCCTTAAGAAATTTTACATAGGAGGTAGCTTATTTTTTTTTTCTTTTGGCTTTAAAATCAAAACCAAAACAAACCAAGACACAATCAAGAAGGATGGTAATATTGTACAGAAGAACATAAAACTAGAAAATGTGGAAATTGTGTCCAATTTTTCTCACAGAGCAGATTTTGCCTGTGGAAAGAGTAATAATACTGGCCTTAGACTCTGAAAGCATCAGTATAGACAGTGCATTTGTAGGAATCTTTAGAAACAAATTGTGTTGTTAACATTTTAAAGAGTGGTAGCTGCTAATTATACTATTCTTTCAAGTTCCAAAGTTCCAGAGGGAGAAAAGTAATTCCAAGAAATTTATTAGAAAAATCAAAGCAGGACTATTGTCCACTCAGGGTGATCAAATCAGAAAAGGATCTCTTAGGAACCACAAAAATACATTTTCCACCATGTTTACTTTAACAAGAACTTAAAGGAAACACTTACGGGATATCTGGGGATTTGACCATTATTTGACTTTGTGTCCCCAGTGCCTTGCACAGTGCCTGGGAGCCTGCAGGCACTTCACAAATGCTTACTGAATGGATGAATAAATGAAGGAATACACCCATGTCCCAGCTCCTGTAATATTCCTTAACCCCAACATCCACTGCTTAGGGTTGAAAGGCAAATACTGTCACTATATCAGCAATAGTAAAACTGAGCTTCATAAATGTTTAGTAATTTCCAAGGTAGCACAAGGAAAAAGTGGTGGAGTCAGTTTTAAAATCTAAATTTCAATCTAAGGTTGTTTCTATAACCCATGGGTTGCAAAGTTATCTTCTTGCAAAAAAAGCAATCTCAGGATGCTGAATTTGGTGGTTAATTGACTGCTTTCCATTTTACAAAAAATGCAAAGAAAAACAGAAAACATGCTGAAGGCAGAGGAGGGAGACAATTTCTTCATGCAGCAGCATGACCCAAGCGGTTGGTGAATATCTTTTTTCTGGTTTCTGGCTATGGCTTCTTTCCAATGCTTAGAAAGTCATCTATGTAAGAGAAGTTCTAATTAAGGAATAACGGAGAGAGGACACAGTTTGTTTTCCCTGAGGTGAAATTGGGGATTCATTTCCTGGTTTAAGTAACAATCCCAAAGGAAGGACCACTACCAACATGACAAATCCTACATGACTTAAGAAACATCACTGTATTACTAAAACAAGTTCAAGATTACATTTGAATTCTGATAAGTTTCATGGATTATGTTTCTTTTCTCACAAAGAGAGTAATCAGTCAGAATCTTTTTCTGACAAATGTAGATAACCATGTAAAATGCAGAACATAGATGACTTTAAGCAATTTATAGAAAATATGATTGCAGATAGTGATAAATTCCAGCACTGTAAATAACTGATATGTCGGCTACTCTTAAATTAAATCAGTTAACCTGATTTCTGCATCTAATTGCATCTTGATGCAACTGCATTATGAAAATGTATAATGTATCTTATTTGACATTGATGGAAAAGACTTAAAATATTTGGATTTAGCATCATTACAAAAATAGCATTTAGGTAGCTCTCTGTCCTCAAGTACCACCTCAACAATTACTAACAAAACTCATTGATAATATATTATAGAAACACACCAAAAGTTAAATTTAAAAACTACACATATTTTAGTTGTTACAAAAATATACTTTTAAAAACTTTGATAAATAGACAAATAGCAACTTTGAAAAAAAGTATACTCACATGAACATCACTTTCCGTATATAAAGTAGCATCAATATGTATAGACTGAAAGGAAACAAAATTAGACAATATTAAAAACTATGCCCTGCTGTAAATATAATGAGAACAACCTACTGAAATTGTAAGAGTAAATACAGAGAGATCTTGTGTACCCTTCAACAAGCTTCCTCCAGTGGTGATATCTTGCATAATCACAGTACAGTATTACAATCAGAAAACTGATGTGAATACAATGCACTCATCTTGTTCAGATTTCACAAGTTTTAAGTGCCACGGTGTGTGTGCATGCATATGTGTGAAGTTTTATGCAATTTTATCACTTACATAGAATCACATCACCATCACCACAGTTAAGATACAAAATAGTTCCATCACCACAAGGATTCTCCAGCTATTCTTTCATAACCAAACTCATCTTTCTCCCCATACATACCTCATCACCACCCAATCTCTCTAACTTCTGGCAACGACTTCTCTGTTCTCTATTCCTATAATTTTGTCATTTCAAGAATATTATGTAAATGAGCTTGTACAGTATGTAACCTTTTGAAATTAGCTTTTAAAAGAATTGATAGATGTTCTTATGAGCCATTTACGTTTACAGAAAAACTAGCAGAAAGTACAGAGACTTACACACCCCTTTGTCCTCTACCCCAGATTCCTCTATTGTTTATATCTTGTATTAGTGTGGTGTGTTTGTTGTAATTGATGAGCCACTATTGGTACATTATTATGAAGTCTATGGTATTAAGTGTATGAGATATTAGGGCTCATTATTTGTGTTGTATGTTTTATGGGTTTTGACAAATGTATAATGTCATCCCTCATCATATATTAATATTTTCACTGCTTTAAAAGTCACCTGTGCTCTGCCTAGCCATCTCTCCCTCCCTCTGAAGCCCTGGCAACCACTGATCTTTTTATTGTTTCCATAGTTTAGCCTTTTCCAAAATGTCATAGTTAGGATCATACAGTGTGATGCCTTTTCAGATAGGCGTCCATATCCTTCACTTAACAGTATGGCTTTGAAGGTTTCTCCTTTTCTTTTCATGGCTTGATAGCTTATTTCTTTTTATCACTAGATAATATTCTATTTTATGGGTATGTCACAATTTGTTTATGAAGATTGGCTTTTTTCACTCATTAATACCTGGAGATCCACGAAACTTGTGGGTATCACTAGTTTGTATCTTTTTATTGCTCTGGAGTATTCCCTGACATGATACACCACAGTTTTTACCTACTGGAACAGATTTGTTTCTGGTTTTTGGCAGTTACAAAAAAAAACTCTATGAACATTCATGTACATATCTTTGTGTGCACAAAAGTTTTCATTTGTCTAGGATGAATGTCTAAGAGCACAATAGGTGGACTGTACAGCAAATGCATGTTTTGTTTTATAGGATGCTGCCAAACTATTTTATAGAGTGGCTGTATCATTTTACGTCACCACCAGCAATGTAGGAATGATCCAGGTTCTCCACATCCTTGCCAGCGTTACCACCCTTGTGTATTTATATTTACTTAGCATCATCACTATCCTTTTATTTTGTACATGCTTATAGCTGCATGTAATAATATGTCATTGTGGTTTTAATTTGCATTGTTTTCTATACAAAATATACCCATTTTTAGTACTTTCTCTCCAAAAAACTTGGAGTGATGTATAATTTTCCTTTCCAATCTGCATGCCTTTTATTTCTTTGTTGTTTTCCTCATACTTTTTCTCTCCTGCTTCATAATTTGGCCAAACTTCCAATATTATTGTCATGGTTTGAATGTCCCCTCCAAAATTCATATTGAAACCTAATCCCCAATGCAGTATTGACATGTGGGGCTTTAAAATGTGACCAAATCACAAGGGCTCTACTCTCATAAATGGATTAGTCCATTCACGGATTAAAGTATCAATGGGTTATCATGGAAGGGGAACTGGTAGTTTTTTAAGAAGAGGAAGACAGACCTGAGCTAGCACATTATCACACTCAGCCCCTCGCCATGTGATGCTCCGAGTCACCTCTGGACTCCAAAGAGTCCCCACCAGCAGGAAGGCTCTCACCAGATGTGGCTCCTCAATCTTGCACTTTTCAGTCTCATAACCATAAGACATAAATTGCTTTCTTTATAAATTACCCATTTCAGGTATTCTGTTATAAGCAACCAAAATACTAAGAAGATTATGGTGAGTAAAAGTGGTGAGACGATATCCCTGCCTAGTTTCCAGTCCTACTAGAAAAGCATTCACTCTTGCACTCATCATTAAGTATGGTAGCTCTAGGTTTTTTGTACATGTTTTGTATCAACTTGAGGCAGTTCTCCACACCTACTTTGCCAAGAAATTTTATCTTCAATAGGCATATCAGTTTGCTAGGGCTGCCATAAGAAGTACTACAGACTGGGTAACATAAATAATATAACTTTTTTTTCCCACAATTCAGGAGGCTAGAGGTCTGAAATCAGGGGACCAGCAGGTTTGGTTTCTTTGGCGTGTTCTCTCCTTGGCTTATAGATGGCCATTTTCTTGCAGTGTCTTCACATGGTTTTCCATCTCTGTGTATCTATATCCTTATCTGTTTTTCTAAAGATACCAGTCATATTGGATTAAAACCTGCTCTAATGACCTCATTTTAACTGACCTGATCTCAAAATACAGTCATATTTTGAGATACTAGCAATTAGTACTTTAACATTAAATCCAGGGGGCATAGGGAGGGACATGGTTAAGCCCATAAGAGGCATTTTATCAGATACCTTTTCTACATATGCTTTTCTTCTTTAGCCTGTTGATATGGTAGATTACATTGGTTAATTTTCAAATAATTGAGCAAGACTTGCATGCCTAAAATAAATCTCACTAGGTCATGGTGTATAATTCTTTTTATACAGTGATGAATTTGATTTGTTAATATTTTATTGAGCATTTTAATATCTAAGTTAATGGGAGTTTTTTTTGTAAGTTCTCTTTTTTAGTAATGCCCTTATTTGGGTTTAGTATCAGAGTAATACTGGCCACCTAAAACCAACTGGAAAATATTCCTTCCTCTTCTATTTTCTAGAAGAGACTATAATTGTTAATGCTTCTCTAAATATTTGGCAGAATGTTTCAGTGTAACCAGCAGGCTTGGAGATTCCTGTTTCAGAGACTGGGTATGATGAATTCAATGTATTTAGTGATTATAGGAGTGTTTAGATTGTCTATTTTATCTTCATTATGTTTCGGTAGTTTGTGGTTTCTGAAGAATTGGTCCATTTCCTCTAAGTTGTCAGATCTGTGAGCATAAAATTGCTCATAGTTTTTCTTCTTATCCTTTGAATGACTGCAGATTCTGTACTGATAGACCCAAATTTCATTCCTTAGATTTGTGTCTTTTCTCTTATTTTTGTCAGTCTTATTAAGGATATATCAATTTTATTCATTTTTCAAATAGCTGGTTTTATGTTTCATTATTTTTTCTATTGTTTTCTTGATTTCAATTTCATTATCGTCTGCTCTTATATTTAACATTTTATTTGTTGTGCCTGTGTTGAATTTTTTTGCACTACTTCTTCTAGTTTCTTGAAATGGTAACTTAGATTTTTGATTTGATAATTCTCCTTTTTTTCTAATGTAATCATTTGATTTAAAAAATGTCCCTATCAGTATTGCTTCAGCTGCATTGTACATATCTTGATATGCTGTATTTAATTTTTTTCATTCTATGTATTTTGAATATCTTTTGAGATTTACTCTTTGACCCATAGATTATATAGAGGTATAGTATTTAATTTCCAAGCATTTGGAAATTTGCCTATTGTATTTAATTTCTTGATTTCTGGTTAGATTCCATTTTGGTTTGAGAACAAATTCTGCATAATTTAAGTTCTGAAAAAATTTTTTAAGTTTGCTTTATGGCTCAGGATCCATTCAGTCTTGATAAAAGAAAGTATATTCTGCTGTTATGTGTAGTGCTCTATGTATTAAATTCGATCCTATTGGATGGTTATGTTATATGTTTATGCCCTTTCTGATTTTCTGTCTAGTATTTCTATTAGTTACTGAGAGGGAGGCGGTGAAGTCCTCAAGTATAATTGTGGATTTGTCTGTTTCTCCTTTAGCCCTATTATTTTTTTGCTTCACAAATTTTGGGGCTTTGTTGTTTGATGTGTATACATTTAAGAACATTATGTTTTCCTCATGGATTTATTTTTTATCATTGTATAATGGCCCTCTTGATTCTAGTAACTTTATTTTCTGTGAAGTCTACTTTATCTGATGTTAATATAGCCACTTCTGCTTTTTACAATTAATGTATGCACGTATATCAGTCTAGAGCTGCTGTAACAAACTACCACAAAGTGGGTGGTTTAAAACAAAAGAAATTTATTCATTTACAGTTCTGGAGACTGGAAGTCCAAAGTCAAGATGTTGGTAGGGCCATGTTCCTTCTGAGGGCTCTAGAGAAGAATCCTTTCTTGACTTTCCCAAGGTTCTGGTGGATCCTGGCAATCCCTGGCTTTCCTTGGCTTATAGTTGCATCATTCTGATCTCTTCCCCTGTCTTCACATGGCTTTCTTTCCAGTGAGTTCCTCTGTGTCCTTCCCTTTTCTAATAAAGACACTAGTTATTAGATTTAGGGTCCACCCCATTCTAGTATGATCTCATCTTAATTTCATTAATTATATTTGCAAAGATATTATTTCAAAATAAGATCATATTTTAAGGTTCCTAGTGGATGTGAAATTTGGGGGGTACTATTCAACCCATTATAGTATGGTATATATCTTTTTCTGTTTTTTTTGTTTTGTTTTGTTTTTAAATTTTAACCTAGTTAAATGTCATTAAACTAAACGTGATCTGCTTACAGATAGCATAAATGGGTTTTGTTCTGTTGTCAACTCAGCCAGTCTCTCTCTCTTACTTGGTGTATTAACATATTCTTCTACGATGCTGACCATAGGAATGCTGGATCTTTTGTTAGTGTCCTCCAGATCACTGATGCTTTTTTTTTTTTTATGGTCAGTTGTCTCTCTAGCATTCTGTTGTCAAATTAACTATCATTCCTTTGTTATTAGTCTGCTAATGAGCCTTTACAGTTTGTTTTGTATTTCAGTTATATTTTCAGTTCTATAATTTCTACATGGTTCCTTTCATATCTTCTATTTCTTTGTTAAGGCATTTCATTTTTCGTTTGTTTCAAGGGCATTTGTAATTGCTTTTTGAAGCACTTTTAATAATGTCTGCTTTTAAATCCATGTCAGACAATTCCAGGATCTGATCCATTTCAATTTTATAGTCTGTTGATTATATTTTCTGATTTAAATTGTAACTTTCCTACTTTTTGATACAATGGATGATTTTCGATTGTATCTTGGGTTTGCATCTATTATATTAGGACACTCTAGCCCTATTTAAATCTTCTGTTTCAATGTGCAGTCAGCCCGTTTGAATTTAGCATGCAAGTTCTAACCTACTTTTTAATACTGTGATTCCAATGACAATTTAGTTTTCAGAAGTTTGTGGTGCTATTTTGGTATGCTTGGTGCCATTGAGACTTCTATTGTAGCTGGTATTACCTGCTATGGCAAGAGCACTTCCTTAGGTCAGGTCACCTGTTTTCTCTTGGTGGGAGAAGAGGATTTTTAGTACACAAGCAACAGCTCTTCCCTGAGTCAAGCCATTCTCCCTGCAGGTGCCACCAAGATGTCTGGTTTCTCCAGAAAGAGGAAGAGAATCCCTCACCTGTGCAGACTAGAACTTATCAGGCTGGGCCACTTATAAATTATGTTTTTAAAGATAATTAGATTCTAAAACAGTAAGGAAAACAATTCTTTTGGAGCTTTATAAGATCATAAATTTCTACAAAAATATTACTGTTTCAAGTGTGGTTTCCTTAAGACTGACAGAAAAACACAAGAGAGACATACTCCATAGCAAGCGTACCAGCTATTTTATGGAAAAAATGAGTACTCACTTGAATAAGATCTTGAATTCTTCTCAAATCACTTATTACATCCACCCAGTTGGCTTCTGTTTTAGGAAGCCCTGCACTGAAACAGCTGAAAGAAAAACCATAGAGCAAAGCATATTGAAGGAGCTTATTCATCTTGATGAATACTATAAGCAAAAGAGCAATCAATAATTTTTTATTCTGACCAGTGAAAAAAATCATTGTTATTCTTGCCTCTGTGCATTCAAGAGCCTTGTAGCTGAACATACACAGTGAGCATATAGTGCAATTTTGACATTTTATGGTAAATTGAGGCTTGACCAAACTGAATTAGATAAAAGCTTAATTGGAGGCATACTTTAAAATAAAGTAGCTCAATTTATCTCAGTGAAATAGAAACAGTGCCAAATGTGTGGCAATGCTCAATAAATGATTATATATATATTATTGTACCTTAGGTTCTGGGGTACCTGTGCAGAACATGCAGGATTGTTGCATAGGTACATACACGGCAATGTGGTTTGCTGCATCCATCCCCCTGTCAACTATATCTGGCATTTCTCCTCATGTTATCCCTCTCCAAACTCCCCACCCCCAGCTGTCCCTCCCCTAGTCCCCCCACAATAGACCCCAGTATGTGATGCTCCCCTCCCTGTGTCCATGTGTTCTCATTGTTCAACACCTGCCTATGAGTGAGAACATGCAGTGCTTGATTTTCTGTTCTTGTGTCAGTTTGCTGAGAATGATGGTTTCCAGATTCATCTATGCCCTACAAAGGACACAAACTCATCACATTTTATGGCTGCAGAGTATTCCATAGTGTTTATGTGCCACATTTTCCTTGTCCAGTCTATCGTCGATGGACATTTGAATGAATTACTAGTTTCCTTTAGGTAGAGATTTTATCAGACTTTTAAGTCTAATAAATAGGTAAAATTCTTAAAATAAGTAATCATTATTTTCATGTAATGACTTTGACAGTAATTTTTTTGCAATATATTAAATATGCCCCTTTCATGTTGCTCACACTCTTACTATGCTTGCAGTAGCTTTCTCCATAAACAATACAGAATAAGCTCAGTGTAGGCTGAATGATCTTATACTTAGTCACTTTCATTAAGAAACTAACTCAGAACCACACAACTTCATGGAAACTGAACAACAGGCTCTTGAATGTTGACTGGATAAACAGTGAAATGAAGGCAGAAATAAAGATGTTCTTCGAAACCAGTGAGAACAAAGACACAATGTACCAGAATCTCTGGGACATAGTTAAAGCAGTGTTTAGAGGGAAATTTATAGCAATAAATGCACACATGAGAAACAAACAAAGATCTGAAATTGACACCCTATCATCAAAATTGAAAGAGCGAGAGGAGCAAGATAAAAAAAAAAAAACAAACTCAAAAGCTAGCAGAAGACAAGAAATAACTAATATCAGAGCAGAACTGAAGGAGATAGAGACACAAAAAGCACTTCAAAAAAATCAATAAATCCAGGAATTGTTTTTTGTAAAAGATCAAGGAAATAGATCACTAGCCAGATTAATAAAAAAGAAAAGAGAGAAGAATCAAATAGATGCAATAAAAATCGATAAAGGGAATATCACCACCAATTCCACAGAAATACAAACCACCATCAGAGATGATTACAAACAACTCTATGCACATAAACATGTAAACCTGGAAGAAATGGATAAATTCCTGGACACCTGAACCTTCCCAAACCTAAACCAGGAAGAAGTTGAAACCCTGAATAGACCAATAACAAGGTCGGAAGTTGAGGCAGCAATTAATAGCCTACCAACTAAAAAAAGCCTAGGTTCAGATGGGTTCACACTCGAATTTTACCTGACATACAAAGTGGAGCTGGTACCACTCCTTCTGAAACTATTCCAAACAATCCAAAAAGAGGGAATCCTTCCCAAATCATTTTATGAGACCAACATCATCCTGATACCAAAATCTGGCAGAGACTCAACAAAAAAGAAAACTTCAGGCCAATATCCATGATGAACATAGATGCAAAAATCTTCAATAAAATACTGGTAAACTCACTGCAATAGCACATCCAAAAGCTTATCCATCATCATAAATTAGGCTTCATCCCAGGGATGCAAGGCTGGTTCAACATACGTAAGTCTATAAACATAATCCACCACATAAACAGACCCAAGACAAAAACAACGTGATTATCTCAGTAGATGCAGAGAGGGCCTTTGACAAAATTCAACAGCCCTTTATGCTAAAAACTCTCAATAAACTAGGTATCCATAGAATGTATCTCAAAATAATAAAAGCTATTTACAACAAACCCACAGTAAATATCATACTGAATGGGCAAAAACTGGAAGCATTCCCTTTGAAATCAGGCATGAAACAAGGATGCCCTCTCTCACCACTCCTATTCAATATAGTATTGGAAGTTCTAGCCAGAGCAATCAGGCAAGAAAAAGAAATAAAGGGTATTCAATTAAGAAAGGAGGAAGTCAAATTGTCTCTATTTGCAGACAACATGATTGTATATTTAGAAGACCCCATCATCTCAACCCAAAATCACTGTAAACTGATAAGCATCTTCAGCAAAGTGTCAGGATACAAAATAAATGTGCAGAAATCACAAGCATACCTACACACCAATAACAGACTTAAAGAGAGCCAAATCAAGAATGAACTGCCATTCACAATTGCTACAAAGAGAATAAAATACCGAGGAATACAACTAAAAAAGGATGTGAAGGACCTTTTCAAGGAGAACTACAAACCACTGCTCAACGAAATAAGAGAGGACATAAACAGATGGAAAAACATTCCGTGCTTATGGTTAGGAAGAATCAATATCGAGAAAATGGCCACACTGCCCAAAGTAATTTATAGAGTCAATGCTATCCCCATCAAGCTACCTATGACCCTCTTCAAATAACTGGAACAAACCACCTTAAACTTCATGTGGAACCAAAAGACAGCCCTCATAGCCAAGACAATTCTAAGCAAAAAGAATAAAGCTGGAGGCATCATGCTACCTGACTTCAAACTATATTACAATGCTACAGTAATCAAAACAGCATGGTACTGGTACCAAAACAGAGATACAGACCAATGGAACAGAACAGAGGCATCATAAGCAATGCCACACATCTACAACCATCTGATCTTTGAGAAACCTGATAAAAACAAGCAATGTGGAAAGGATTCCGTGTTTAATCAATGGCGTTGGGAAAACTGGCTAGTCATGTGCAGAAAGCAGAAACTGGACCCCTTCCTGACACCTTACACTAAAATTAACTCCAGATGGATTAAAGACTTAAACATAAGACCTAACACCGTAAAAACCCTAGAAGAAAACCTAGGCAAAACATTCAGGACATAGTCATAAGCAAGGACTTCATGACTAAAACACCAAAAGCACTGGTAACAAAAGCCAAAATAGACAAATGGGATCTAATTAAACTCCAGAGCTTCTGTACAGCAAAAGAAACAATCATTAGAGTGAAATAGCAACCAATAGAATGGGAAAAATTTTTGCAATCTACTTATCTGACAAAGGGTTAATAGCGAGAATCTACTAAGAACTAAAACAGATTTACAAGAAAAAAACAAACAACCCCTTTCAAAAGTGGGTGAAGGACATGAACAGACACTTTTCAAAAGAAGACATATATGAGGTCAATAAACATATGAAAAAATGCTCATCATCAACGGGCATTAGATAAATGCAAATCAAAACCACATTGAGATACCATCTCATGTCAGTTAGAATGGCGATCTTTAAAAAGTCTGGAGACAACAGATGCTGGAAAGGATGTGGAGAAATAGGAACACTTTTACACTGCTGGTGGGAATGTAAATTAGTTCAACCATTGTGGAAGACAGTGTGGTGATTCCTCAAGGACCTAGGAATAGAAATTCCATTTGACCCAGCAATCCCATTACTGGGTATATAGTCAAAGGATTATAAATCATTCTATTTTAGGGGCACATGCACATGAATGTTCATTGCTGCACTGTTTACAATAGCAAAGACCTGGAACCAACCCAAATGCCCATCAATGATAGACTGGACAAGGAAAATGTGGCACATATACACCGTGGAATACTATGCAGCCATAAAAAATGAGTTTGTGTCCTTTGTAGGGACATGGATGAATCTGGAAACCATCATTCTCAGCAAACTGACACAAGAACAGAAAATCAAACACTGCATGTTCTCACTAATAGGTAGGTATTGAACAATGAGGATACATCGACACAGGGAGGGGAGCATCACACACTGCAGTCTGTTGCGGGGTACTAGGGGAGGGACAGCAGGGGATAGGAAGGCTGGGGTGGGATAAAATGGGGAGAAATGCCAGATATAGGTGATGGAGGGATGGCGGCAGCAAACCACATTGCCATGTATATACCTAGGCAAAAATCCTACATGTTCTGCATATGTACCCCAGAATCTAAAGTGTAATAAAATATATATTTAAAAAATAATAAATAAATAAAATTTAATATCCAGGCAAAATACACTTACTCTGACCAAGTAACATTGGAATGATTCTTAGAGCTTGAGGAAAAATAATCACTCGCTTCCTGATGGGTCTTACACAGAAGCATGATAGTCAACACTAATCTGTCTTATGATGAAGAATTACCTGCACAAATCTATGGTTTCCCATACCATGAAGGCATTAGTAGAGTAAAACTGAACTGAGAGTCAGATTATATAACTATAGGTTAGGTGCTTTGGGTCAACTGGGTATATTAGCTGCATCTAAGAGAGAAGAAAAAAGTTAATAGTCATGGAAACATATGAATTTTATTAGAAGGAAAAAACAAAAGAAAGAAATCTTTTAAACTGAACTAGGATAAGGATCAAGGGATAGGAGGAGTCAGTGTCAGAAACAGATAAAAAAGTAACATAAGCAAATTGTAAATATCTACTTTGAATTGCCATAGAAAACATGTAGCCTATCAATAAGTGATATACTTCCATGTTCAGTTAAATATCACAAGGACCAATTTATCTGAGGGCTATAATGCTCTTTCGGACTGTTGCAACAACATAGAAATGCTCAGTTAGGTGTTTACCAAACCTCCTCTGAATCTCTACAGCCTGCCTTCTATTCCCCAGACACTGAGTACCTAGAGATATAAGCAAACTGAACATAAACTAACTTAATGGGGAAGATATCCAAGGACAATCATCATGATCATGAACATATTACTTATGCCTAAAGATAAAATTACCCCAAAATGAAGACATGAATGCCAGCCTCAGTTAGAAAATGACTGTTTAGAAGTAAACACAAGTAGCACTGAATGGAAATACTTCTCAAATGTGGTTTCTGGAAAACATAATCATAAACAAAATGGTTAAAGTTTTTAGTTAAAAAGTGAGGTTTAAAATAATATGTCAACATATTTTTAGGTCTAAAGATGTATGTTTGTCATACAAAATTAATCTTCCTTATCAAAAATAATAAAACTAGAATTTATCTCTTTTTTTTGCTTTCTCTCCTACCTCCAGCTCTGTCTCTTATGCACAAATTCTTTAACAGATATTTCTGCAGATGCATGCCAAAGATAATTTAACAAAGTTGACATATTTGTTCATTTACATATATACCAATGTCACCACTTAATGTTTTATACTATCTTTGACCTCCTCCTCATCCTTCTCTCTTTTTTAATAGGCCATAATATTGTATACAGCACAGGTTAATAACAGGCATTACTAACAGAGATGCACTAGTTATATTAACTTAATGTAAATATATGAAAATGAATTATTTTTATTTGGCGAAAAATTGGATAAAATGGAACCAACTACAGATACTCCATTCTATCTTCAGAGTGACTATATAATATTTTTTCTTGGTGATTTAGAAAAATCATTTATGCTAGAACTTATCAGAGTTTTACACTTTTAGCTGCCTCTTTTGTGTTGTCAAAGGTTTTATAGTTTCAGAAAGCAGCGTTAACTGCCACCTTAACCACTAAGTGTTCATGGTTCCTTTAGTTTACCCTGAAAAAATGAATGATATCCAGACCCTGCCCTCTACAACTACACAATTTAGTGAGTGCAAAGACATTTAGAGAACACAGAAGAGTGGGATAAGTGAAATAACACATTTATAATGACAAGAAGGACCTATCAAGATCATCATACAGTTTTAGAAAAGCTGTTTTATTTATTTTCAAAATAAGAACAATCCAAACCTGTACAGACATCTATGATATTCCAAGATCTTTAGAGAATAACCCTGTAACTTATTGCAAAGAATCTGGGATTCAAACAACCTTTTAGGGAAATTCCATACACTATTTTTATTTATTTTTTTCTTACCGAAATTCTCATTACTCAAAACCACAGTAAATCCTTAAGTATTGAAGAAGAGCTGGCTATGGCAAAGGGTTTCCAGCAGCCATCCATCCACGATGTCTCCTACAATACAATCCAGGTTAAATGATGATCCATTAAGAGCACAAGTGGACTAGTGAGAAAAAGAAAAGGAGGGAATTAGTATTTATTGAACATCTACCTTTTAATAGGTACTCTGTTAGTTACTGAACAGATGCATCACATTTAATCTTTACAATAATCCTATAGAGGAAGGTTAGTAGCATTTGAGTAAGCTGCTCCAGGCCCATAGCAAGTACAGGACAGCCAGGATTTCAGGCCAGGTCTGTCTGATTACAAAGGCTTTGCAAAACTTTTCTATTATATTATGTCCCTGAATTGAAACATTCCAGAGTTATACTAGTAAAAAGTAAAAACAAATACTTAGATTTGTAGAAGTGCTGATTGTTAATGTAGTTTACAAGAGCAGTAGCCATTTCTACAACCACTGAATATGCATCTTCAGTCTTTTAAAGAAATCATTGTTAACCAATTGAGAATTTCATAACCAAGAAAATTTTATTTTTCTCACTCAAATCAAGTGAAGAATGTGAAGATTAAACATTCCTAAATTGAATTCCATGAAATTAAAAGCAATTTATAACCAAAATATACAAAACACAATTATTTTTGCTGCCTTTTAAAATAGTATGTACACATTGACCTCTTCCACAAAAAATCAAAATCTGCCACAACCCATGACATACTCACTGAATTAAGTTAGATAAACTCAAAGAAGTAAATTATTACATTTATCAGATGTTTCTGAAATATGAAAATGGCTGCTTTAAAATATATTATGTATAACTCATAAAAAGAAAAAGCTAACACTTATTTAGGTATTAAGTAAGATATAAAGGTATATTCAATAGGAATACCTTTTTGTCCACAAGAACATATCAAATATAATCTTCCTGTTACATATGATCTAAATCACTCATTGATTGGTTTATTTAAAGAAAACCTTCCTTTTTATTCTCATTTTATAATTATTCCCCTTTTCTATATTATCTCAGTGCCTCAATTTTTAAATAAAACTTTAGAGTTACCTTCATCAGTTCATCCAAAGCCTCTTAAATTTCCTACATCCCTTTTAGTTGTGGTATCCTCAAATCCACATTTTTCAAAAGCAGTAATATTGACTTGGGATTGAGCAATGCCAAGGGTGATATAATTTTTGATTAGGACTTACGGAGTTACATTTATAAACAATGAAAATTTCACTCCTGGCCTCTTATAGCAGTGAGTCTTTACAATGTCACAGTGGATTTTCACTACCGTGCTCAACTACATCCTTCTGGTATAAGTAAAAGAAGACTAAGTGCTGAGCCAGAATACCCCATAGTAGAGTGTGGTTGCCAAACATGGAGGAATGCAACAGAAAATGTCCTCGAAGGCATCTAACCAAATAATGATAACGAAAGCCAGTGTAGCTGATAAGAAGTATTCTATAGCTCTTCCTGTTGCCTGAATCCATTCTCTGCTGCTAGAATATACCACAGACTTAATTTATACGGGACACAAGTTCATTTGGTTCACTGGAGGCTGGGAAGTACATAAGCATGGCACTGACCTCTGCTAAGGGTCACATGAGACAGAGAAAATTAAGCCCAAATCACCCTTTTATAAGGAGCCCACTCATGCCATAACCAATTTACTCCTTCTATAGCTGCATTAATTCATTCATGAGGGCTCTGTCTAATGAAAGAGCCTAAAGAGGTGCCTAATTACCTGTTAAAGATCCCATTTCTTAACATGGTTACAATCACAATTAAATGTCAACATGAATTTTGGTAGAGACATTCAAACCATAGCATTCTGCCCCTCCCTGCCCCTCTCTGCCAAAGTCATGTCCTTCATACAATGCAAAATATATTCATTCCATCCTAGTAGGCTCAAAAGTCACTCTAGTATTAACTCAAAAGTCCAAATCCAGAGTCTTATCTAAATCAAATGTGGGTGAAACTTCATCCTGAAGGCGAATATTTTGCAACCACGAGCCTGTGAAATCCAGATGAGGTACTGCTTCCAAAATATAATGTGCGAAGGCATAGAATAGACATTCCCATTCTAAAATGGGGCAATAGACAAGAAAAGAGGGATAATTCATTTGAAGCAAGTCCAAAACCCAACAGGAAGAACAATATTAAATCTTAAAGCTGAAGAATAATTTCCTTTCACTCCATATTCTCCATCCTGGGCACACTGGGTTGGGGTTGGACTCCCAAAGCCTCAGGCAGCTCAGCTCCCATAGCTTTCCTAGGCTCTGCCTATGCTTCAGCTCTCATGGGTTGGAGTCTCAGGCCAAAAGCTTTTCCAGACTGCAGTTGTACATTGTTAACTATAATTCCAGGGTTTTGGTGGCAATCCCATTTCCTTGGCTCCACTAGGCACTGCCTTGTCGGGGGCTCTCTGTGGTGGTTCTGCCCCTGTGCAAAGTCTCTGCCTGTACCCCAAAGAAGTAAGCAGCATCTTTTGAAATCGAGATGGAGGAAGCCATGCCCCCAGAGCTCTTGTATTCTGTGAGACTGCAGACTTAACACCACAAGAATTTCACCAAGGCTTACCACCTGTATCTTGTGAAACAGTGGGTCAAGCTGCACCTGGGACCACTTTAGCCATAGCTGGGGTGGCTGAAGATTGCTGTGCCAGAATGTAGGGAGCCAAGTCCCAAGGCAGCCCTGGGCAGTAAGTCCATGGAGAGCAACCAGGCAGGGTCTGGTACCCAAAATCATTCTGCCATCCTACAACTCTGGGGCTGGGACAGCAGGGGCAGCCTCAAAGGTCTTTCAAATGCCTTCAGGGTCTTTCTCCTATTTTCTTATGAACAGAACCTTGCTATTCACATTAATCTCTAACAAAAGGTTGCCTGGCCATACATTTAGTACTCTTTCCTGAATACACTTTTCTACTCTTTATATAGCCAGGCTGCAAATTTTCCAAATCTTTCTGTTAAGTTTGTCTTTTAATTATAAATTCCAATTTTAGGTCATTCTTCTCCTTTCACATTTCACTGTATGAAGTTAAAGGTAGCTATGCATCAACTTCAACTTTTACTGATTAGATATTTCTTCCACTAGTTTCTAGTGCACTGTTCTTAAGTTCTTCCTTCCATAAAGTCCTAGGACATGGACACAATGCAACCAAGGTATTTGCTACTGTATAATAAAGATGATCTCTCCTCTAGTTTCCAATACCTAGTTCTTCATTTTTGTCTGAGATTTCACCAAAATGGTGTTTACTGTCCATATTTCTACCAACTTTCTGGTCATGACCATTTAAGTAATCTCAAAGAAGATTCTGACGTTTCCTATAGCTGTCTTCTTCTGAGCACTCACCAGAATCACCCTTAACGCTCCATTCATGACAATGTAGACTTTTTGTAGCCTGCTTCTCTAAATTCTCCCAGCCTCTGTCCATTACCCAGTTCCAAGACTAATTCCACATCTTCAGATATTTTAAAAATAATAATAGTTCTACTTCTCAGTATCAATTTTCTGTGTTAATCTGTTTTCTGCTATTATAGCAGAATGTCACAGACTGGATAATTTACTAAAAAGAGAAAAAGTGTAGCTCATGATTCTGAAAGTGGGAATTTCAAGAACATGGCATTGACATCTGTCAAGGGTTATCCCATGGTATAAAGACAAAATATGGAAGCAAGCACTAGAAATGAAGAGAGAATTCTGCCAAACTTATATTTTTATTATCAAGAGCCCACTCCTGCTGTAACTACCCACTCTCATGCTAAGTACATTAATCTATTTGAAGGCAGGTCCCTCATGACCTAATACCTCTTAACATGAGTTTTGGTGGGAACATTCAAACCACAGCAAACGTCATTTGGCAAAAAAACTTAGCATGGATTTTTGGGCTGACAGCAAAGAATCCAGCTTTCCCTAGCAGCTTTCAAAGTATTTAGCCTGACAAATCCTGCAGTTCTGTGGACCAAAAATTCTACTGTGTGTGCGTGTGTAATCAAAAAAACCTGAAAAGGTAAAATATTCCTTTCTCTTTGGGCAGGTTTAGATATTATATAATATATTAAGATATACTATTAATGTAATTAATGATTATTTTGATTTAAATAAGTGTTTATATAGTGCTTTAAGGTTTACAAAATTCTTTCATATAGATTATTACATTCAAATCTTGGAAATATGTTTATATTACTGATAATATCTTTATATTAAAAGAGATAGTACTCTTATTTGACAATAAAGAAATTGAGGCTCTGAGAATTTAAGAATTTACGACTTGCTTCAAGTACATGTCATGCATGTAGCCATCAGAATTTTACCTTACAGCCCCAGATGGGCAAGGAGAGGGGGTATGTAAGAAATTTCACCAACTCTGTGGTTGAAAAGTATAGAATCCTACTCTGGGAAGTCTCTAACTCACATCATAAGAATGGTAAAAGGCTGCTACTGTCTCAGAGTTTAAAAACAGGCTTAAAAACGCTTTTGATATACAACAGAACCCAAGTTCTTTCACATATATTTATTCATTGGACTCTACAAAATACGTGTAAAAGAGAAATGGCTGATACCAGATTAATTACCTCCTGAAAAGGCAAATATGGTGAGGAAATAAATTTTTGACTTCCATTTCTGTCACATTTTTGGAGCTCTGTGGAAGCAGTGTTTAAACCTAGCATATTAATTATAAATGGTCATGAACTGCCCTCACAACAAGCATCTTTGTCTTTCATTCACCTGTGTGCCTAGATTTGGAAATAAAAGAGACTAAATCCCAGCCCTGTCCTCAAGGAGCTCACAGGGTAGGAATTGTTTGGAATCTTCTGATTGGGTCACACTGCAGGGTGACTGGTGACTCATGGCAGCACTGAAGTACCTAGCAGGATGCTACTGCCCAGGGAAAATACATCTTGAGGTGAACAAATTAACAAAGCCAGACAGCTCTATAGTTTTCACTCTGGAGTGAAAACTGTCCCTTAGACTCATAGTCACACAGTTGCCTCTGCTCTAGCTTTTCCATCTGCTTCAAATATTCTTCACTCAGATACTGTCAGGGCTCACACCCTTGCTATTTCACAAGCAAATAATTGCTTGTGAAAATAACTGTAAGCATCTTACATCCTTTGAAGTTCTTCCCAGTAAAGAAAGATGATCTAATACACTGGATGTTTTGTTTTATTCTGTTTATTTACTTGTCTACACACATTTAAAATTAGATACACAAGAATAAAAGACTTAGAAGTATTGGTTTATTGGGTTAAATACATCATCCATTCACTCAAACCACAAGCCAAGATTGAAGAGAATGTAGAGATTATAAGATAGCATCACTTTCCTTCATTCATTTAGTAAATATTTACTGAACATTTACTATGAGCTAGGCATTTTTTACGAACTTAGAATACATCAATGACGGCAGAACACAATCTTGATTTCAGAAAGACAAACCATATAGAAAATGCACAAATAAATTATTACAATTTTATATTTTATTAGAGAGTGACAAATTATACAGGGAAAAGGAATAAAGGTAAGAAGGTAGGGTTACACTGTTACAATTTTGGGGTAGTCAGTGTAAAGACAACAAGGGCATGAGCTCTGATGGTATCTGAGTGAAGAATAGTTGAAGCAGAGGGTGTAGCGAGGACCAAGGCAACTGTGCGGCTATGAGTCTAAGGGACAGAAAAGAAGCCAGAGGAGTGAACAAAAGAGAGAGCAGTCTGAGATGAGGTCAGAAAGGTGGAAGAGGGGAGGAATCTGCTTGGGTTATTTCAACCACTGTTATGAGTTGAAATGAGAGACCATTGCCATATTTTAAGCAGATAAATGACATAATCTTATGACTTTTTAAAGAATTCCTTTGTCTCCTGTGCTAAGGACAGACAGTAGGGTAGGACTAGGATGGAAGGAGGGAGTCCTGTTAGGAAAGGCGACAGTAATCCCATTGAGAGATGGTGAAGACTGTAATAAAAGGGTAGCAGTGGAGATAGAGACATGTGGTTAGAATATGGAAACATTTTTTATGACAGGACTTATAGAATTTCCTGAAAGATTGAAGGGTACAGGAGGAAACAAGAGATTGAGAATGACTCTGGGTCTTTTGCTCTGAACACCTGAGAAGATGGAGCTGCCATCAACTGAAACAAGCAAGCCTTGGGCAGAGCTGATGCATTGAGGAGAGGGGACAGGTCAGGAGTTCCAGTTCTAGACATGCTGAGTTTGAAGGCTCATTAGATATGCACATGGAAATGTCAAATACGTAGTTGGATACGTAAATCTCGAGTTCAGGAATGTGTCCGAACTGGAAATAGATATGCGTCTCATGAGAGTGCTCATGAGGGAGTGGTGTAGGTAGAGAAAAGGACCAAAGATTGAGCCTAGGATACTTCAGTATTAATTAGGTCAAAAGTTAAAAAGAAGGACCAAGAAAGAAAAATCAAAAGAAATGACAAGTGAAGAAGGGGACAATGAAGAGTATGATATTCTAGAAGTCAATCAAGGAAGGTATATCTAGCAAAAGGGAATGATGGACACATCAAATGCACTGACAGGTCAAGCAAAACACAGTTTCAGCACTGACCAGTGGGCTTGGCAACCCAGAGGTCATGGGTGACTGTGACAAGAGCATTTTTAGGGGTATGATGGAGGGGGAAGCCTGCTTGAGATGACTGACAAGAAAGTGGTAAGAAAAGATTTGTAAACTGCTAGTGCAGGCAATGTTTTTAAGAATCCTGCTCCAAAAGGGAGGAAGGAAAGGAGGTGGTAGCAGGTGGCAGAAGGTGGGAAATAACAACATGTTTGCGTGCTGATGAGACTGACTTATTAGAGAGGGGGAATTAAGGATGTTGGAGGGGGTGAGAAGTGCCAGAGCCTTGTTCTCTAATAAGCAAATGAGAGTGAAGATGTTAGCTCACCTACAAGTAGGGGTGAGGGGTGAGTCATCTACTGTCACAGCAAGGAATGCCGACTTATAAGGGGGTGGGGCTGGCAGGTAGGTGTAAGTTCTCTACTATTACTTCCATTTTCTCAGTGAATTAAGATAAAAAGTCATGAGCAGAAAGTGCGGACTGGTGAAGGATGGGGACAGGAGAAGGATGATAGGGAAGAAGATACACAGAATAGCCATTTAGGTAACTAGGAGAATAGTATGGGAGCCTGGTCTATTGAAGGATCAATATTGTGAATGGTTGTAGAGTAAGACTAGTCATTAGGGTCGTATATGTTTTCTCTAGCCACAGTAAGCTGAGAGGGAAAGAAAGCCTGGAATAGGTAGAGAACTGAATTTAAACCTGTTGTGTGTATACCAAGCAAGTACAAGCAAGAGAGGGGCAAGGGATTTCGGATTATATGTAAGGAAGCTATTGGGAGATCTGTCCAGGAAATTTAACTTCATTTCTTTGTTATAGGACTTCATAAAGGCAGTGTTGAATCATACATTGAAGGTCAGATATATTTTAGGCGTGAGTGAAAGGAGAAAAACAGCACTGAGGCAGAAGGCAGAACCAAAGCAAGGTCATATGCAAACGAGTATAGTGTGTTTGCTATGACTGTGAACCATTTTCCTAACAGTGTGAAAGCAGTGTTCAGGAAGACTCCACCAAAGTGTCACCATTGTTTAAAGCAGCAATTGGTTAACACTTTCTATAGAAGGCCAGATAATGTTTCATGGTTTGCAAGTCTTGAGGACTTTGTTGCCGATGATTAACTCATCCACTCTAGTGTAAGAACAGCTATAGACAACACATAAACAAATGGATATGGCTATGTTCCAATACAACTTTATTTATAAAAACAGGTGGTTGACGGATTTGACTCACCAACCACCTGCTTTGATAAGTAAGTAGTCAGTTTTGATAAACAGTTGGTTTGCCAACTCTTGACCTCTATAGATTTCTTAATCAATCCTAATTTAAGTACAGCTGAGAAAGTGATATATTTAAATGTCTCCAATCTTCCTATCATTAATTGTACTGAGACATTTTCAGTAATTGCTTGCAAGCTGTCTTTTTTTTTTTGAGAAGGAGTGTCCCTCTGTTGCTCAGCAGGCTGGAAGTCAGTGGCAAGATCTTGGCTCACTGCAACTTCCGCCTCCCAGGTTCAAGCTATTTTCCTGCCTTAGCCTCTGGAGTAGCAGGGATTACAGGCACCTGCCACCACACCTGGCTGATTTTTGTATTTTCAGTAGGGATAGGGTTTCACCGTGTTGGCCATGCTGGTCTTGAACTACTGATCTCAGGTGATCTGTTCCCCTCAGTCTCCCAAAGTGCTGGGATTACAGGTGTGAGCCACTGCACCCAGCCTCAAGCTGTTTTAAATTAATGCCAATGTGAGATTTTCAAATAAGAAATTTCCTCAAACATAATCTGTGTTTAATATCAAGGCTAAATAAACCCCAATACAAACTATAATAACTTGGGTTAATAGCGTGATGGTTAAAAATTCGTTCATACAAATATAAGACCTGAAGTTGGTATTAATTCTGTTATAAGGCCACCCAATATGCATATGGGGCCTATAAATTTCAGTTTATCAAAACAACAAAAATAAATGAATAGGTAACTATTTCATACAAAGATATATACATATACATCTTTTATCATGAAACACCTTTTATTTCTTTGGAATGCTTAAAATAAGGCAAATTGCTTAATTATATTGAAATGTTACTAAAGCAAACAATAATCTATATAAAAATTCTTTGAACTTCCAGGGACAGAGGTAGCAATAAGATTTGGATATTGTAGTTTTAATCACTACCAAAAAGCATTAAGTAAACAGATAGTATTTAAATATAGAAACACTTTATTTAAACAATATATTTATATATAGAAAAATGCAATATAAATACAGAAACACCTCAGGCAGTTTATCATTTAAGGCAAACAAGGGATATTCATTTACATAGCTGGAGGGTATATATGGTAGATTCTCTCTCTGATCATAGTTTTCTGTAGCAATATGTTCATGCACATTTTATTGTCATTTGGTGCGAATGTTTTTGAATATGTTTGTATAAATGTTTTTGAAATATCCTAGCTAGTATAATGATGAACAGCTTCCTCAGGGCAGTAAAGATATATTTAACCTACTGTCCAGAAACAATCAATGATATCTATTCCTCCTGTCAGTTTCCAAAAGCACTTCATTAAAACACTTACTAAAGGTGAAGAAATTATCCCAAGCTATAGTACAAAAGAAAAAAAATTGGAAATTATGTGATAGATAAGTCTAGAAATTCCAACATAGTATCCAAAAGGAGTTTCATAAACAGACAGCAAAGAGACAACAGAGAGAGTAAAATAATAAAAACAATCATAAAAGAAAAGTTTACATAGCTAAAGTAGAACACAAGCTTTCACATTGAAGGGGCATAAATGGGATAATTGAAAAACACAGCAATTTTAAATTGAATTTCCTAATTCCAGGATAACAAACACATGGTAACAGAAAGTTATTTAAGTCAAAAATCAGAATGAATCTGATCATGGTACTTAAGACAAGAGAATTCATCTTCAAGGTTCTAAGGGAGAATGAGTTTGAACCTAGAAAACTGTTAGTATTTGAAAAACAGGACCAAAACATTCTTTAATAACACATCTTAGAAAATATAAGACCTCACAGAATGTCCATGAAACAATTATGTAAAAGATTCATTCCAGGTAAATTAAAAAGTTATCCAAAAATGATATGGGACATAAGAAAGAATACAGCACAAAACTAGTAACATTTATTCTTGAGTCTAAATAACTAATGACAATTCATTACATTTTTTACATCATTCATTTTGCAAAAATGTGAAATTCTTGTGGTCAGAAGCCTTGCTTATCTTACTCATTACTATACCTCCAACACCTATACGCATGCCTAGTATATAATAAGCACATATGAAATATTCATTGGATTTGATTTTAATTTGTTTATATTATAAATAGATTGTCCCTATGCCCACAACTATCAGCATCTTAGATGCACTAGCTTCCCTAACCAGCAGGTGGCCCAGCCAATCACTAATAAATACTATCCTAAACAGCACACCAGCTTTACCACACATTTCATCTTTCTGCTACATTCATCTTGCCAATTTCAAGTTTCAAGCTGCTAAGTATTTCTGGAAAAACCATGCCAATGTAATTTCATGAGATTTAACTTGTAATGGGCTTTCTCAATGTCTTGTTAATTATTTCTTGTTCTCTCTGACATTCTGTAGGATACCTTTAAATCAACTTTATTTGAGATACAATTTCCAGATAATAAAATATACATTTGTTTTAAACATACACTATGCAGTTCTGATGACAATATACACTCATTAAATCACTACTACCACCATAATATAGAAAATATTTACAATTATCAAAAACTTCTCTCATCCTCCTTTTCAGTCACTCTATCATCAGTTGCAATGTTAGGCAACTACTGATTTAGCCATGTACTTTTCCAAGTAGCAATGTGCAGGGAAAATCATGGATAATCTCCATGGGGGAAATGGTGTAAGAAAAGGAAGAAGAAGATGTATACTTATGCTATGATGATTATTGTATTTGTGAAATTTGAAATACACTTATGCTAATTAATTGCAAAAAGTCAGAAAATTTAACTGTGAAAAAAACCCCCAGCCAGAAATGTATAATTTCCAAACCAAAATAAAATCAAATGAGCAAAGAAAACTCAAGGAATGTAACAGAAGGGGTGGTAGTAGTAGAGGTAGTGGAGACGGGCAGAAGAGAGAAGAAAAAAAAGAAAGTACAGTAAAAATATACTTAAAAATCAATGTGACAGTAGTAAGTTTAAACATATCAGTAATCATTCATCCACATAAGCAAAGATGTGAATAAACTATATTTGCTTACTAAAAGATGGACACTAAGATTAGTTTAAAAAGTAGGCACAGAGATAAATTTTAAAATATGAGTTTGTAAGAAATGAAACAAAAGTAAAATAATACAAAACGCTTGAAAATTATAGAAAAAGGTATATCAAGTAAATGTGACTCTAGTAATAATAATACAGAAAAAGTATAACTAAAGTGAGAAGTATTAAACAATATAATGGATAATACACATGGATAAAAGTTAAAACTCTCTAAGAATGCCTATTAACACTGGCTCTTGAACACCTCCCACCCTTCAGACCTAAGATGATACAGCTCAATGGTTTCTTGAAATCAGACCCACTAATAGAGTGCATGCTGCTCCAGGGGCCAATAGCAACTAACTGTCTCCAACCCTGAAGGCCTGCTGTCATTCCACATTAACGGTGGCCTGAATTTTTTAAAATGTGGTACGTGTACACCTTAGAATCCTATGCAGTCATAAAAAGAAGGAAATCATATTCTTTGTAGCAACATGGATGCAGCTGGAAGCCATTATCCTACGCAAAATAACGGAGGAACGGAAAACCAAATACTGCATCTTCTCACTTATAAGTTGGGGTAAATAGACACTGGGCACTCAATTACTGTGGATGGGGAGGGAGGCAGGAGAAAAAGGGTTGAAAAACTACCCATCGATTACTGTGCTCACTACCTGGGTGATGGCATCATTCACACACCAAACTTCAGCAACACACAATTTACCCATGTAACCAACCTGCACGTATACCCCCGAACCTAAAATAAATAAATAAAACCTTCTGAGAAGATATAATAGTTATGAACATTTCTGTACTTAACAGTATAGCTTCAAATTATACAGAGAAAAATGAATAGGAAAAAATAAGTTATAAAAGATTTAAACATAGTTTTCAGAAATTTAAGCAAGGCTAGCCAGTAAACCAGCCCAAAAAAAAAAAAAAATTGTTGCTTTGTAGCATTTGCCAATTTTTCTTGTATGAAAACCTCACTATACTGACTTCAAAATACCAATGGTTTAAAAGCTGGCTCATAAAATTCCTGTTTAACCATTGGCTCTAATGAGCAAATTAGAGCTGGCTCCAGCAAACCAATGCCTATAGTAAATTTTTAAAACACAGTGATCAACCTTTTTATGTAGTATATCTGTACATTTGGTTAAACAGATTAGATACATGACATCCTATGCTACAGTGATAGCACATTAAAAATAAACATATAGCATATTCATAAAAGGTCATCTATGACCTAGACCTAAAGTGTTTATGTCCTAGACCTAAAATAAAGTCTCAATCATTACAGAAACTGTAATTCATACTTGTTACATTATGTGATCACAAATCCAAAAAATTAATATTGAACCATTAAATTGAATAATATTGAATTTTATAAATTTCAAAGGTATTGAATTACAAATTAATAATAAAAGATAGCAAATAAAAAATCCTGTCCACTTATAAATATGAAATTATCATTTAAAGTAATCCTGAATAAAAGAGAAAGTCAATCTGGAAATTCTATTTAATTAAAATACTTGTCCAGGTGAAGTCAAAAAGATGACTGACTATATTTGCCTGGTGCTTGTTCCCCCAACTAAAAGAGATCAAAATAATGAATAAACATCTATAATTTGACTGGAGTGACTGAGGAAGTATCCTGCAGAGCACCAGGGAAGTGGCAATATCCCTGTGAAGCACAGAAGGCCAGAATAGCACCACAAAGAGGAGAACAAGTAATCCATTTCTGCCACATGTCTGCTTCACCAGAATGAGCTCAAAGGCAGGAAGACTTCTTCTTATGGGGTGAAGGTAAGCTAGAAATCCCCAGCAGTCCCAATTGTCACCACACATGCATGAAATCCTTGCTACACGAGAGTCTCTGGATCCTTACAGGTTTTGAATCCAGTTTGGAGATAAGTCAGAAGTTTGCATAGCTGCACTGCCTTAGAATAGGAGCCCACCTTGATCACCTCCCACCCTTAAGACCTAAGATGATATAGCTCAATGGCTTCTTGAAACCAGATCCACTATTAGGGATCAGTAGCAACTGACTGTCTCCAACCCCAAGGCCCTGCTCTCATTCCACTATGTTCACATGAATGCCCTGTAAATTCACAACCTCAGCTACCTAGAGCATAGGCATGTCATATTGACCAAGACCTCAGTGTCCAAACTCACATGGCACACCATCATCTCAAGGAACAGACAGATATGCACAGGATGGAAGCTTCCAAACAGCCACTAGCCACGTTACAAACACACAACTGTGCTGCACAGCCAGCAAATATAATGAGCATGTATGTGCCTGCACCCAGGCTGGGAAGTGGTCCTGTGGCAACCCACCACCCCTTAAAGACCACTGCAGAGCTGTCTGGCCTTGCTGCACCTACAGACACTCACATGCAGCCTGACATCCAGTCCTGCAGCAGCTCTGTTTCTCCAACAGACTGCCACAGAGATGCTTGGCATTTCTATGCTCATGCATGGCCAGCAGGGCATCTAGTTTGGTGGAAGCCCTGACTCCCTAGAGAGAAAGCCATACAGCCACCTTGCTGGCTTCATCTCTGTAAGCTCAAGCCTGGCCCAACAGCCAGCAGAGCAATGGCAATTGACTCTCTGGAAAGGTATCCAGATAGCTTGTTAGCTCTCTGTGCTCACACATGCCCAGCTTGAATATCAACCCAGTGCTCCCACCCCAAGAAAACTATGCTACTACCTCAAAAACTCTCACAGCATAGACAACTGAAGCAATCACAGACACCACTGATGAGTATTGCAGCCAAAGAAACTGCACAGATATCATGCTACTGAGTACACCCAGAACCAAAGCCAATTCATCATACTAAACTTATACCCTAGGACTTATCTACAGGAAATATAGGTAAGCTACTCCATAAAATTGAAAGCAACAACTTTTCTACAATATTAACAGATATTAATAAAGCAAGAAAACATGATACCCCCAAAGGAACACAGTAAGTCCTAGTAGAAGACCACAGGTAAAATGCTATTTGTAAAATGCCTAAAAAGAATTTAAAATTATGATCTTTAAAAAACTCAGTGAGATACAATGGAACACAGACAAACAATAAATAATTAGAATGAGAAATTCATAATATATAAATATAATTTTAAAAGAACCAAACAGAAATCTGGGAGCTGAAGAATTTGATAAATAAAAATTTAAAACATCAAGTGAAGTTTTCAACAATAGACTACATCTTTCATGAAATAATTTCTTAACTAGCAAACAGGTCTTTGAAATAGAGGAAAAACACAGAAATAAGAACAAAATAGAATGAAGAAAGGCTATGGGATATATGGGATGCAATTAGGCAAACAAATATTCATGTTATAGGAATGCCAGAGGGAGAAGAGATTTTTTTGAAAGGCACAGGAAACTTATTTAATGAAATGACAGCTTTAAGCTTTCCAAGTATTAAGAGAGATATAAATATCCATATTCAGAAAACTGAAAAGTCCGTGATTAAGTTGAACCCCAAAAATTCTTTTCTGATGCACATTATAATCAAAGGTCAAAGACAAAAAAAGAATTCTAGAAGCTGCAAGACAAATGTGTCAACTCATATACAAAAGCATCTCTATTACACTATCATATTTTTCAGCAGAAACCTTGCAGGCTAGAAGAGAATGGCATGATATATTCAAAGTGCTGAAAATGAAAAAAAAAAAAAAAAGCAGCCAAGAATACTATATTCAGCGAGGCTATCCTTCAAAAAGAAGGAGAAATGAAGACATTCACAGACAAAAAACACTGACAGGATTTATCACCATTCAACTGGTCTTACAAGAAATGCTTAAAGGAGTGCTACAATGGAAATGAAAGGATGATTATTACTATAATAATCAAACTCACCAGTATAGGTAAATTCATAAATCAAACTCAAAATACCCTAGGGCTCTAATGTTGTATAAATCTTCCAATCCTCTAGTATGAAGGTTTAAAGTCAAAATGGTAAAAAAATTACAACAACTACATAATGGGTAAAGAAGCAAATTAAGGAAACATATATAAATAGTGAAGAAAAGAGAAAACATCTGGAGTATTTTTATGAGACTAAAATTAAGTTGCTATCACATTTACATAAACTATAAGACTCTTTATTCTCATAACCACAAAGAAAGCTATTATAACACATATACAAACAAGAAGTTTAAATAAACTACAAGACTCTTTATTTTCATGATAACCACAAAGGATGATATTATAACACATATACAAACAAGTAGGAGAAAATAAACCAAGCTTAGTGCCACAGAAAACCACCAAACCACAGAGATAAACAATATGAGAGGAAGAAAGAATACAGAGAGGCTGAATGCATTTTTAAAAAGAATCAACTACATGCTGCCAACAAGCATGACACAGACTGAAAGTGGAGGGATAGAAGAGGATATTCCATGCAAACAGAAACAAAAAGCAAGCAGAAATAGCCATACTTATATCAGATAAAATAGGCTTCAAGTCAAAAACTATAACAAGAGATAAAGGTCATTATATAAAAATAAAAGAGATCAATTCAATAAGAGGATGTAACAATTACAAATATTTATGCACCCAAAGCAAGAGCACACAGATATCTAAAGCAAATATTATTAGACCTAACAGGAGAAATACAGGGCAATACAATAATAGTAGAGGACTTCAATATACCATTTTCAACATTGAACAGATAATCTAAACAAAAATCCTCAATGAAACATTGGACTTAAATTAAACCATAGACCAAATGGCCCTCACAGACATTTACAGAACACTGCATCCTTCCAACAGCTGCAGAGTATATATTCTTCTCAATTGCATATGAAACATTTTTTTAGGATAGATTACATGTTAGGCTACAAAACAAGTTTTAAAAATTTTAAGAAGATAGAGATCATATCAAGTATCTTTTCTAACTATAATGCAATTAAACTAGAAATTGACACTAAAATAAAAACTTCAGAAAACTTAAAAAAACATAAAAATTAAACAACTTGTTCTTAAATAATCAATAGGTCAATGAAGAAATTAAAAGTGAAATAAAAAATTTCCTTCAGACAAACAAGAATGGAAGCACATCATATCAAAACCTATGAGACATAATGAAAGCAGCTCTGAGAGAGAAGTTTGTAATAGTAAATGCCTACACCAAAAAAGAAGAAAGATTTCTAGTAAACAATCCAATGATTCACCTCAAGAAACTAAAAATAACAAGAACAAACTAAACCCAAAATTGGTAGACAGAAGGATCAAAATAATAAAATTCAAAACATAAACAAATAGAGACTAAAAAAATAAATTCATATAAAAAACCAAAACAAAGTTTGAAAAGATAAAAATCAACAAACCTTTATCTAAACTAACTAAAAAATAAGAGAGAAGATTCAAATAAATAAAATGTGATGAAAAATGAGACATTAAAAAATGAGACTGACAGTACAAAAATACAAAGGATCATGAGAGACTATTATGAACAGGTATGCACCAAAATCATTGATGACATGAAAGAAATGAATAAATTTCTGGACATATACAACCTACCAAAATTAAAATAGAAAATCTACAAAGAAATAGAAAACCTGAACAGACTTATAATGAGTAAATAAATTAATAATAATTAATAAAATTGTTATTTATTGTTATCAGTAATAAAAAGTATTCCATCAAAGAAAAGCCCAGGTCCAGAAAGCTTCACTGCTGAATTCCACCAAATATGTAAAGAACTAACACCAATTCTCCTCAAACTATTGAAGAAAATTGAAGATGGAAGAATGCTTTTAAACTTATTTTACAAGGCTTGCATGAATCTGATTCTAAAACCATACAAGGACACAACAAAAACAGAAAACTATAGGTCAATATTGCAGATGAACATAAACACAAGATTCTTAACAAGACAATAGCAAACTGAATCCAACCGCATATTGAAAAGATCATTTAGTATGATTAAGTGGGATTCATCCCATAGATGCAAGCATGGTATAACAAGCTAATCAAGAAATATAGTACAACTCATTAACAGGAAGAAAGACAAAATCAGTATGATCATTTATGTGGGTGCAGAAAAGCATCTGACAAAATTCAACATTCCTTTGTTAAGAACTCTCAAAAAATTGACATAGAAGGAACGTATCTTGGTAAAGGTCATATATGACAAAACAACAGCTAACATCATACCGAACAGGGAAGGACTGAAAGCTGTCCTTCTAAGATGAAAGACAAGACTAGGATGCCAATTCACCACTTCTATTCAACATAATACTGGAAATCTTAACCCAGAACAATTAGGCCAGATAAATAAAAGTCATACAAATTGGAAAGGAGGAAGTCAAATTGTCCTAGTTTGCAGATGACATAACTTTACATATTAAAAATCCTGAAGACTTCACCAAAAAACTTTTAGAACTAATAAATTCAGTAAAGTTGCAGGATAGAAAATCAACATATAAAAATCACTAGCATTTCTGTACACCAATAATGAATTAGCTAAATGCAATTCAAAAAGTGATCCTATTTACAATAGCTACTATATATATATATATATATATATATATATACCTAAAAATAAACTTAACCAAGGAAGTGAAAAAAACTATACATCCTTTTTCTCTTTTTTCAAGATAGCAGATAATAGGATGTAGTATTAGCATGCCTTTCCCACTTGGAAGGACAGAAATAGTGGGTAGAGATTTACACTGTGATTTTTTTTTATTCTCCCCCAGGAATCACTGCAGGAACTTACCAGGAAAACTGAAAGAATCCACAGACCTTTTGAAAAAAGTGGCAGGCTGCAGCCTACTCCATGAGATAGGCAAAAAAATGGAAGTTCCCAGAGTGTAAGAGGGGGCAAATGAGAAGGAACTAGGAAAGTAATTCTAGTAATATGACAAAACAAAGTTCTATAACAGTCCCAAAAGACTACATTAGCTCCCCAGCAATGGATCCAAACCAAGAAGAAATCTCTGAAATGCCAGATAAAGAATTCAGAAGATTGACTATTCAATGACTCAAGCAGATACCAGAAAATATGAAAAGCAACTTAAAGAAATTTAAAAAATAATCCAGAATTTGGATGAAAATTTTTCTACAGAAATAGATATTTCTCTGATAAAAAAAAAACATTCAGAACTTCTGGAAATGAAAGACATGTTTATGGAAATACAAAATGCAGTGGAACGTTTCCACAATAGACTAGAACAAGTAGAAGAATGAATTTCAGAGTTCAAAGAAAAGGCTTTTAAATTAACCCAATAAGACAAAGACAAAAACAAATTTTTTTTCATGAACAAACTCTCCAAGAAATATGGGATTATGTCAAATGGTCAAACCTAAGAATAATTAGTGTTCCTGATGGAGAAGAGAAATCTAAAAGTCTGGAAAACTTATGTGAGGAAATAATTGGGGAAAACTTTCCTGGCCTTGTTAGAGATCTAGACATCCAAATACAAGAAGCTTAAAAAAATTCCTGGGAAATTCACTGCACCAAGACATCAAGGCACGCTGTCATCAATCTATCTAAATAAGTCAAGACAAAGGAAAGAATCTTAAGACCCACGAGAAAAATGCATCAGGCAACCTATGAAGTCAAACCTATAAGACTAACAACAGGTATCTCATCAGAATTCTTGCAAGTCAGAAGGGATTGGAGCCCTATCATCAAACCTCCTTAAACAAAATAATTGTCAGCTAAGACTTTTTTATTCAGCAAAACTAAGCTTCATAAATGAAGGAGAGGGAAAATATTTTTCGGACAAACAAATGCTGAGAGAATTTGCCACTACCAAACAAGCATTACGAGAAATCCTAAAAGAAGCTCTAAATCTTAAAATAAAAGCTCAGTATATACCAAAATAGAACCTTCTTAAAGAATAAATATTGGCCGGGTGCAGTGGCTCATGCCTGTAATCCCAGCACTTTGGGAGGCCAAGGCTGGTGACTCACCTGAGGTTAGGAGTTTGAGACCAGCTTGGCCAACATGGTGAAACCCCATATCTACTAAAAATACAAAAATTAGCCAGACATGGTGGTGGGCACCTGTAATCCCAGCTACTCAGGCTGAGTAGAAAATCACCTGTCCTGGGAGGCAGAAGTTGCAGTGAGCCGAGACCGCACCATTGCACTCCAGTCTGGGCTACAAGAAGCAAACTCGGTCTCAAAAAAAAAAAAAAAAAGAATAAATCTCACAAGGCATATGAAGTAATGACACAATAAAAACAAAATATCTAGGCAACAACTAACATGATGAATAGAACAGTACTTCACATATCAATATTAATATTGAATGTAAATGGCCTAAATGCACCACTTAAAAGATACAGAATAGCAGAATGGATAAAAAGCAACTAACCAAATATCTGCTGTCTTCAAGAGATGCACCTAACACATAAGAACTCAAATAAGCTTATGGGAAAGAGGTGGAAAAAGATACTCCATGCAATTGGAAACAAAAAATGAGAAAAGCTATTTTTACATTAGACAAAACAGACTTTAAAGCAACGACAGTAAAACAAGACAAAGAAGGACATTATATAATGATAAAAGGATTAGTCCAACAGAAAGATATTACAATCCTGAATTTATATGCACCTACACTGGAGCTCCCAAATTTATAAAACAATAGCTACTAGACCTAAGAAATGAGATATACAACAACATAATAATAGTGGGGGACTTCTGTATTCCACTGACAGCACTAGATTATGAAGATAGAAAGTCAACAAAGAAATAATGGATGTAAACTATACCATAGAACAAATAGACTTAGCAGATATTTACATTCTTCTTATCAGCATATGGAGCATTCTACAAGATAGAGCATATGATAAGCCACAAAACAATTCTCAGTAAATTTAAGAAAATCAAATCATATCAAGTATCTTCTCAGTCCACAGTAGAATAAAACTAAAAATCAACTCCAGAAGGAACATTAAAGACATTACAAATACATGGAAATTAAAAAATCTGCTCTTGAATGATTTTCGGCTTAACAATGAAATTAAGATGGAAATTTTAAAATCCTTTGAAAAGAATGATAATAGTGACACAACTTATCAAAACCTCTGGGATACAGCAAAAGCAGTGCTAAGAGGAAAGTTAATAGAATTAAATGCCTACATGGAAAAAGTCTGAAAAAGCACAAATAAACAACCTAATATTACACCTCAAGGAACTAGAGACAAGAACAGACTAAACTGAAACATAGAAGAAGAAAAAAAATATCAGACCAGAGCAGAACTAAATAAAAATGAAATAATAAAATACAAACGATAAATGAAACAAAAAGCTAATTCTTTGAAAAAATAAACAAAAATAATCATTAGCATGATTAACCAAGAAGACTTCAATTAGAAATGAAACAAGATATATTACAACCAATACCACAAAAACACAAAAGATAATTCGAGGCCACTATGAACACCTTTATGCATACAAACAAGAAAATCTACAGGAAATAGATAAATTCCTGAAAATATACAACCCTCCTAGATTAAATCAGGAAGAAATCCTGAGCAGACTAATAACAAGCAACAAAGTTGAATCAGTTAAAAAAAAAAAAAGTTGCCAACAAAAAAAAGTCCAGGACCAGATGGATTCACAGCTGAATTCTATCAGACATTCGAAGAAGAATTGGTGCCAATCCTACAAAAGCTATTCTAAAAGATAAGGAGGGAATCCTCCCTAAATCACTCTATAATGCCAGTATCACCCTAATACCAAAACCTGAAAAGAACAAAACAAAAAAGATAACTATAGATCAATATCTCTGATGAATGTAGATGCAAAAGTCCTTAACAAAATACTAGCTAACCAAATTGAACAGCATATCAGAAAGATAGTACATCATGATCGAGTGAGTTTCACACCATGGTTGCAGGGATGATTTAACACGTGCAAGTCGATAAATATGATACATCACATAAACATAATTGAAAACAAAACCATATGATCATCTCAATAGACACAGAAAAAGCGTTTGATAAAATCCAGCATCGCTCTATGATTCAAACCCTAAACAAAATAGGCATAGAAGGGACTTACTTCAAAGTAACAAAAGTCATATATGGCAAACCCACAGGAAACATAATACTGAATGGGAAAGAGTTGAGAGCATTTCCTCAGAGAACTAGAACAAGACAAGGATGCTCACTTTCACCATTTCTATTGAGCATAGTACTGGAAGTCCTGGCCAGAGCAATCAGAAAAGAGAAAGAAATAAAGGCATCTAAGCTGGTAAAGAGGAAATCAAACTGTCATTCAACCCCTTTTATAATAGCTGCAAAAAACAAACAAACAAACAAAGAATATACCTAGCTAAGGAGATGAAAGACCTCTACAAGAAAAACTACAAAACACTGCTGAAAGAAATCATAGATGATACAAATAAATGGAAACACATCCCATGCTCATGGATGGGTAGAATCAATATTGTGAAACTGACTATACTGCCAAAAGCAATCTACAAATTCAATGCAATTCTCATCAAAATACCATCATCATTCTTCACAGAACTAGAAAAACAATCCTAAACTTCACATGGAACCAAAAAAGAACCTACATAGTGAAGGCAAGACTAAGCGAAAAGAACAAATCTGGAGGCATCACATTATCTGACTTCAAATTACACTTCAAGGATATAGTTACCAAAACAGCATAGTACTGGTATGACAATAGGCATATAGAATAATGGAACAAAATAGAGATCCCAGAAATAAAGCCAAATGATTATAGCCAACTGATCTTTGTTAAAGTATACAAAAACATAAATTGGCAAAAGAACATCTTGCTCAATAAGTAGGGTTGGGAAAACTGACAAATCATGTAGAGAAGGATGAAACTAGATTGTCATCTCTCACCTTATACGAAAATTAACTCAAGATGGATCAAAGACTTAAATCTAACAGCTTAAGCCATAAAAATTCTAGAAGATAACATTGGGAAAACTCTTCTAGACATTAAGTTAGGCAAAGAATTTATGACTAAGACCCCCAAAGGAAATGCAATAAAAACAAAAATAAATAAATGGAACCTCATTAAACTAAAACGCTTCTGCACAGCAAAAAGAAAGAATTGGCAGAGTAAATGGACAATCCACAAATAGGGAGAAACTATTTGCAAACCATGTATCTGTCAAAACACTAATATCCATAATCTACAGGGACCTCAAACAAATCAGCAAGAAAAAAAAATCACATCAAAAAGTGGTCAAAGGACATAAATAAATAATTCTCAAAAGAAGATATACAAATGGCCACATCACTAATCATCAGGGAAATGCAAATGAAAACTAAAATGAGATACCACCTTACTTCTGCAAGAATGGCCATAATTAAAAAATCAATAAACAATAGATACTGGTGGGGATGTGGTGAAAAGGGAACACTTTACACTGCTGGTGGGAGTGTAAGCTAGTACAACCACTCTGGAAAGCAGTACAGAGATTCCTTAACCCAAAAGTAGAACTACCATGTGATACAGCAATCCTACTACTTGGTATCTACCCATAGGAAAAGAAGTCATTATATGAAAAAGACACACACACACACACACACACACACACACACACACACACACAATGTTTATAGCAGCACAATTCACAGTTGCAAAAATATGGCACCAACCTAAATGTCCATCAATGGAATGGATAAAGAAAATCTCATGCATACACACCATGGAATACTACTTATGCATAAAAAGAAATGAAATACAAAATGTATTTTGTAGCATTTGGATGAAGCTGGAGGCCATTATTTTAAGTGATCTAACTCAAGAATAGAAAACCAAATATTGCCTGTTCTCTCTTGTAAATGGGAGCTAAGCTATGAGGATGTAAAGGCATAAAAATGATATAATCAATTTTGGGGACTCAGGGAGAAAGGTCGGGAGGGGAGTGAGAGATTAAAGACTACATATTGGGTACAGTGTACACTGCTTGGGTAATGGGTGCACTCAAAAATGGTGCACTCAGAAATCACCATTAGTGAAATTTATCCATGTAACCAAAAACCACATTTGTCCAAAATCTATTGAAATAAAAATAAAAAGTAAGAAAATTCCATACACTAAGAACAATAAACCTTTTCTGAATGAATGTGAAGACATCAAGAAATGCAAAGCTATGCAGTGTTCATAAAGGAGAATTCATATTATTAAAATGACCATACTATCCAAAGCAATCTACAGATTTAATGGAATATCTATCAAAATACCAATGACATTTTTCACATAAGTGAAAAAGAAATTCTAAAATTCATGTAGAGCTACTAAACACCTCAAATAGCCAAAGAAATTCAGAGCAAAAAGAATAATGTAGGAGGCATCATACTAACTAAAATATGCTAAAAAGTTAGAGTAACTGAAACACAAGGGTGCCAAGAACATATAGTGGGTAAAAGACAGACTTTCAATAAATGGTGCTGAAAATTGCATCACCACATGCAGAGAAGTAAGACTAGACTATGTGCAAAAGTCAAATCAAAATGAATTAAATATTTAAATGTAAAACCTAAAACTATGAAACTCCTAGAAGAAAATATAAGGGACATGTTTCATGACATTTGGCTTGGCAAAGATATTTTTTAAATAACTTCAAAATCATAGGCAGCAAAAGCAAAAATAGAAAAATGAGATTATATCAAACTAAAAAGCTTTTGAACAGCAAAGGAAACTATTAACAGAGTGAAGAGATAACATACAGAATAGGAGAAAATATTAATATTTACAAACTATCCATCTGACAGGGGGTTCATATCCTGAATATATAATGAATTCAAACGACTCAACTTTAAGGAAATAACACAATTGGAAAAATGGGTGAAAGCCTCTAATTATCAAAAAGACAAAAGGAAACAGTGTTAGTGAGGATGTGAAGAGGGGCCACAACTTATGCACTGTTGGTTGGATTGTTAACCAGAACAGTCATTACAGAAAACAGTATAGAGGTTCCTCAAATAATTAAAAACAGAACTACCATAAGATCCAGCAATCCGACTAATGGATATATAAAAAAAAAAAATGAAATAAATAAGTCAAAGAGATACCTAAAGTCCCATGTTAATTGTGGCACTATTTCCAAGACCCCAAATGTGAAAACAACCTACATCTTCAACAACAAATGAATGGATAAATATAAATGTCACATATATTCACAATGGAATATTGTTTAGTCATAAAAAGAATGAAGTGTTGTCAGTTATGAGAACATGTGAAACTGCAGGACATCACGTTAAGTGAAATAAGCCAGACACAGAAAGACTGACTAGTACCACATAATCTCACTCATGTGGAATCTTAAAAAAGAAATGATGTTATAGAAGCAGAGTGAAAGAGAGACTAGGGAAAAGAAGGGTTCAGAAGGATTGGGAGTTGGTTACAGAGTATAAAGTTAAAATTAGATAGGGGTGGGAGGAGGTATGCCATCAGCTAAGAACCTGTGACTTAATTGGGAAACTCATTTGAAGCATTTTGAGCATGGGGAGAACATAAATTGGGTAAAATTTTAAAAGGCTCACTAGGGCTATCATATTGAGGAAGTATTTGTGTGGACAAGCATGGGCACAGAGAGACAAACTGGAAGGTGCTACAGTAATCCACAGTAAATATAATGGACACAGAGAGAGGTGTATATTCTGATGGTGTAGGATTTGCTGATGAATTGGACATTACACTTGAAATGGAAATCTCAAGAATGGCTCTGCAGGTTTTGGCTTGAGAAACAAAAAGAGCAAGGCTGCCATCTATTAAGATGGGCGAAACTATGGAAGGAGAAGGTCTGTGGGAAAAGTCCACAGTTTTTTGAAAGTTTCATGCCTCTTAGATGTCCAGTGTTATCAAGACGTTGAGAAAGGAGCTGTATTTCAGGATAGAGGGCCAGGCTGGAGATATAAATTTGGAATATACCTGTCTATTGCTGATTTGTAGGGCCTCAAGGCTGGATAAGATCATCTAGCAAAGGAAGGAGGAGAAGAGGGTCTGAGAATTGAGTCCTGGGCTTCTCCAATTCTTTCTTCTGCAGGCCTTCCATGATCTTAAATATAAGCATGTACCACCTCCACTGCAACCAGATTCACCAGCACTGCCTCTTTTTTTCTTCACTGAAATTGCTTATAAAGTATCTGACCTGGTTAAGTTCACCTCTCTGCCTACTATGACCTTACCCCTGTGTCAGACTGCCTGGAGAACTACCAATTCATAATTGAAAGTAAAGCTCATTTTCAATTCATAATCTCTAAACTATTTATATGTAATAAAATGTAGCCCAGCCATTTTATTACATTTGATAGTCTATTAATTTTCTCAGGTGACTATTGCTCTGCTTCTCTTTTTCCTTAACCCAGTATTCTCTCCATGTTTACATGTAGATGATCACTTGCTTATTTCACCTAGAAAACAAGACTCACCAGAGGACTTCCACATCTTCCATTTCCTTGTGTCTGTGCCCATCTGTTCTGTTTTCCTTTTACAACCATAGATAAACTGTGCCACTACCTAAGGTAAAACCATCCACTGGAGTAGTAAATACTTGCCTTTTAAAACTTTCTCAATACCATTGTTCCATTAATTGAATCCACTGTCTCTCACATCACCAGTTTTTCTGACACTGCTGGATCATTCATATCAGTAATATCTATATACTATTATTTCTCTCCTATAGAAAAACTCTTGACATCACCAATTCCTCCAACTACTGCCTAAGCTTTCTGTCTTCAGTATAATCAAAATAGTCTTAAAAATAGTCTATATGTACTACCTCTTTCCTCTCCTCCTGGAATTTTCTTCCTTCCAGAATAGTGCCTGGAACATCGTAAGTGCTAATATTTTTGTTTCAAATGACTAATGAAATTGTCTTATTTATCCAATAAATATAATATGCATCTAAATCATTTAACACTAATTTACGCTTGCTTTCCCACTGTCTAAAAGTATCTTTCATATAATTGCCACTCAATGAATATTTACTGTATAAATAAATTATAAATTCACTAATTTTTCAAGAAACAATCATGGAAAAACTGGTAATATACCAAATAAGAAGTCATTAAGTACAAAAAGATCTAGGGATCTATTAATCTTAACTATTCAGTTCTGTTCAGCAGGCATTTACTGAGTATCCCCTATGTGTAAGGCACTATGGTTGCAGGGATGAATGAACATGGTTCCTGTCCTTTAGGAATTTACAGAAAAACAACATATACTTTTGTAATAGTATTTTATATGATTTGGCTCTGTGTTCCCACCCAAATCTCATCTCAAACTGTAATCTTCCTGTGTCAAGGGAGGGATCCAGTGGGTAGTGATTGTACTATGAAGGCAGTTTCACCCAGGCTGTTCTCGAGATAGTGAGGGAGCTCTAAAGAGATCTGATGGTTTAAAAGTGGCAGTTTCTCCTGCACACTCTCTATTGCCACCTTGTGAAGAAGGTACCTACTTCCCCTTCACCTTCTGCCATGATTGCAAGTTTCCTGAGGCCTCCTCAGCCATACATAACTGTGAGTACGTTAAACCTCTTTTGTTTATAAATTACCTAGTCTCAGGTAGCATCTTCATAGAAGTAAGAAAATGGACTAATACAGAGAATTGGCAGAGTGGCGTTCTGCTGCAAAGATAATCTGAAAATGTGGAAGTGACTTCAAACTGGGTAATAGGCAGAGGCTGGAACAGTTTGAAGGCTCTGAAGAAGACAGGCAGATGTAAAAAAGTTTGGAACTTCCTAGAGACTTGTATAATTTTGATCAAAATGCTGATAGTGATATGGACAATAAAGTCTAGACAGGAGGCTTAGATGGAGATGAGGAACTTGTTGGAAACTGAAGTAAAGGTCACTTTTGCTATGCTTTAGCAAAAAACTGGTGGCATTTTTCCTGACCTAAAGATCTGTGGAACTTTGAACTTGAGAGAGTTGATTTAGGGTATTTGGCAGAAGAAATATCCAAACAGCAAAGCATTCAAGAGGTGACATGGCTTTTCCTGAAACTGCTTGTATGTGCTCTCAAAGAGATGGTTTGAAATTGAACTTATGTTTAAAGGGGAAGTAGAGCATAAAAGTTTAGAAAATTTGCAAACCTGACCATTTGGTAGAAAAGAAAAACCCACTTACTGTGGAGAAATTCAAGCCTAAAGAAATTTGCATAAGTAACAAAGAGCCAAATGTTAATTGCCAAGACAATGGGGAAATGTCTCCAGGGCATTTCAGAGATCTTCAGAGCAAGGGCTCCCCTTAAAAGCCTGGAGGCCTAGCAAAATAAAAACTGTTCTGTTGGCCAGGCCCAGGGCCCAGCTGCTCTGTGCAGCCTCAGGACATGGCACTCTGTGTTTCAGCCACTCCAGCTCCACCTGGGGCTAAAAGGGGCCAAGGCACAGTTTGGGCCATGCTTCAGAGGTTACAAGCCCCAAGCCATGGTGGTTTCCACGTTGTATTTGGCTTGCAGGTGTGCAGAGGACAAGAGTTGAGCTTTGGGAGCCTCTGCCTAGATTTCAGAGGATGTATGGAAATGCCTAGATGTTCAGACAGAAGTCTTCTGCAGGGCAAAACTCCTAGAGAACCTCTGCTGGAGCAGTGTGGAAGGGAATTGTGGGGTTGGAGCCCTACAGCGTTCCCTCTGAGGCACCACCTAGTGGACCTGTGGGAAGACAGCCACTGTCCTCCAGACCCCAGAAAGGTAGATCCATTGATAGCTTGCACCATATTCCTGGAAAAGCCACAGGCACTTATTGCCAGCTCATGAAACTGGCTAAAGGGATTGCACCCTGCAGACCCACAGGGGTAGAGCTGCCCAAGGCTTTGGAAACTCAAACCTTGCATCAATGTGCCCTGGATGTGAGACATGAAGTCAAAGGAGATCATTTCAGAGCTTTAAGATTTAATCATTACCCTGTTGGATTTCCGACTTGCATGGAGCCAGTGGCCCCTTTGTTTTGTCCAATTTCTCCCATTTAGAATGGAAACATTTACCCAATGCCTGAACTCCCATTTTATCTTGGAAATAACTAACTTGTTTTTTATTTTACAGGCTCATAGACAGAAGGGACTTACCTTGTCTCAGATGAGACTTTGGACTTGGACTTTTGGATTAATGCCAGAATGAGTTCTGGGAAAAGTGATTGGTTTTCAAATGGAAAAGGACATGAGTTTTGGGAGATGCCAGGGGTGGGATGCTAATATTTGGCTCTGTGTCCCCACTGAAATCTCATCTTGAATTGTAATCCCCACATGTTGAGGGAGGGACCTGGTGTGACATGATTGGATCATGGGGGCAGTCTCCCCATGCTGTTCTCATGATAGTGAGGGAGTTCTTGTGTGATACAATGGTTTAAACTTGGCTGTTTCTCCTGCATGCTCTCTCTCTCCTGCCACTTTGTGAAGAAGGTGCCTGCTTCCCTTTCACCTTCCACCATGATTGTAAGTTTCCTGAAGCCTCCCCAGTCATACAGAACTGCAAGTCAATTAAACCTCTTATGTTTACAAATTACCCAATCTCTGGTGTATCTTTATAGCAATGAGAAAATGGATTAAGACAGTATTATAGGATTTTAAGGTGCAAGAAGCATCCTAGAGATTATAAAAATAAATCATCTTAAAGAATGACTAAAAGTAATTAATCAAATGAAGAAAAGAGCTTTCCAGGTGGAGGGAAAATAATGGACAATGGCACAGGGGCATGAAACAACATGAAGCACACCAGTAGACTCCAAGCTGTTCAATTCTACTAGCATATAAAGTTAGATAAAGGGAGTAATGGTAATATGGAAAATGAAAAAATAGGAATATGCCATGGAGAGCCTTTCTTGACAGGAGAGTTTCCTGTTCATTGTGTTCATGAGTGCAATAGCATGATCAAGTTTGTATTTGATGTAGAGCATCTGGACCACTATCCAGAGGGCGTATTTAAAGGAAATAAGGGTTAGAGTAGGAAAACAAGTCAATTATTATTGTAGCAGTCTGCATAAGAATCTAAACTGAGAAAGTAGCAATAGAAATTGCAAAGAGGAAACTGATTGGAACAATACTTCACAGGAAATTTGGTAGGTCTTACTGGCTATCTGGATATGCAGGAAAAGGGAGGAGAAAAAGAGTCTAGGATAACTAATAGGTTTTATCATTTGGAATGTCAGGGTAGTGGAGCCACTAATTGAAACTGTAAACAAGACAGGGCTGATTTGAGGGAAAGTTAACTCACTCAGTGTTGGACATGTTAAGTTTGGGAGACCAGCAGAATATCAACAAAAGGGCCCTGGCAGAATATGAATGTGTAAATTGGAAGCTCAAGAGGTGACAGAACTAGAGATATAATGCAATGGTCTAAAACCATGAGTTCAGAGACCAAGCCAAGAGAGCATATAAAGAGAAAATTGCAGTGAGGAAAGGAAAGAACAACAATCTTTAACCTTTCTATAGATAATGGCTTCAATGAAAGGCTTCTAATCGCTTCAGGTTATTGGTCACATCTAACTTACAGCAAGCAGTTATAGAACTCTTGTATGCTCTGATCGCACACTTTCTTGAATGTAAGAAGATTTTTTCAATTTGAACATTTCTGGAATTGGATCACATTTTTAAAATGATTTCCACTCATTCCCAGAGAAGCTATTATTTAACACATTACACCTCTTCAAATCTTTGAAAATGCTTCAGGTAGTGGTCTGTAAGAATTAAACTCTGATACTGATTTATGTAGACAAGGTATATTGGAAAATGTTTTCATGGTCACTGCATGTTGGGGAAGTGGGGGTAGGGAGGAGAAGTAAGGTCACTATGCCGTCACTAACCAGACCTTGGAGCTCTGAAGCTAGAACTGTTCCTTCAGAATTGTACCAAGTTGGGAGAATTAGACCAGGGCCTTTGTAAACAACCTTACGCTACTCCTACCAAAGGAATACTGGGTGTAGGCTGCCCTTGGGGAGTGGCTGTGATACTGGACAAAAAGAGTTTGTCCCAGAGAGGACTGTCATCTTGGAAACTAGGAAGCAGCACTCCCAGCAACTTGGATAACAAATTCTTCATTTCTGAAAGGATCTATGGACACAGAATGGTATCCACTACAAATGGTATTTAAGAATAAAATGAATATGGCATTTTTTTCTCAATATGATTAGATCTTAACAGATCATGAGGTATTAAGCAAATTCGTGCTATCACAACTCATTTCAAATTCACTTTAGTAAAAGGTTGGGTTATTTAGAATCCTGTCATGTTTGGAATAAAGTGGAGAAACATAATTATTCCTGAAATTTTTTTAAAAAATAAAATAGTTTTGAAAAAGACATTCACTGCAAAAGTTCTAGGGTTTTAATGAAAAATAATTTGTCAGTGAAAGAGTAAAATAATTTGGGTAAGTGCTAATTTACTGAGCATTTAAGTGCAAGAAGAACATTTACCATGGAGTTAGTGGAGTTGAGGCTTAAGAGCTCCTCACCTGCATTGCCTATAGTGAGGAAGAAATAGCCTCAGGCTTGTAGTGGAGGTGTAGAGAGTGGCCCCAGCCTGCTCCTCACCTTCTGCCTTCTAAAAATCATCCTGGGTTTGCAGCAGATGCTGTCAGCAGGCAGGCTGCAAGCATTTCCTTCAAGCTATCTATACTTCCATGACAACCTAACCCCAATGGACTTCAGGGAGAATTTGGACTTTACCTGTGACCCTAATAATGTAAATGCAAAGCCTTGTGGCTACTTGGCCACTTTCTATTTCCTCCCCTCATCTCTCACAGAAAGATCTGCTCACAAGGATAAAGATGGAGAGTCAAGAGGAGGCTGCCAGGATGGAGCTGCTGCCAAGGCACTGGCCTGTCTAGACCATGCCAAGTGAGGCCCCAAAGCTGAACTTCCCTGAGGCTTCCTTCCAAACAAGAACTTCCTGGGCAAGAAGCCATGGAGGAAGTAAGAAATGTGGCATTTCCAATAATAAGTTACAAATTAAGTAAATGAATACTTCCTAAACCAGCAACAATGAAAAATAAATAAATTGCAATCCACTTTGCTAGAGAAAAGAATGAATTTTCTGTCTATTCTATTTATAGAACATATTTAAAATCATTATTTGAAAAAGGAAATCTGAGTATATGCATATAAAACTTTATAAGAAATAAAGTATTATAATGAGCCAGGAAGTTATTAGTAACAATAATATTTTATAAGTGGGTTATTTTTTAGATCTCTGCTGTCTATAATTTGTGACTTTTTTCCCACTCTAGAGAAATTCCTTTGAAATGTTCTAATTAACTAATTTTGTATTCATAGTTTGTGATTCATTTTCTTAAAGAGAGCTGAGACACTGTAAAACTTGAGGCCCTACAAACCTAAATTCTCTCTTGCGTATAATGTGTTAGGCACTTTGCCAAGCACTAAATTTGATGCTTGCAATAACCCTATGAGGTAGACACTGTCTTTACCACGCTTCACAGATGAGAAAGCTGAGAATGATGAATTTAAAGAACTTGTCAAAGGTGACTCACAGAGGACAGGCAGTGTCAGGATTTGAACATGTGGTCTCACTCCTGGGCTCATGCTCTTTAAATTCTGGGTTATAGTAAAATAGGAAATTGATTATTTTGATGCACCTTGATATGCTGCCTTTCATTTGTCATTCATTATTTGCCGTGCCCCGCCCCCCCTTTTTTCTTTTGGAGATGGAGTCTTGTTCTGTTACCCAGGCTGGAGTGCAATGGCACGATCTCGGCTCACTGCAACCTCCACCTCCGGGGTTCAAGCAATTCTTCTGCCTTAGTATCCCAAGTAGTTAGGATTATAGGCGCCCACCACCAAGCCCAGCTAATTTTTGTAATTTCAATAGAGATGAAGTTTCATCATGTTGGCCAGGCCGGTCTCGAACTCCTGACCTTGTGATCTGCCACCTCAGCCTCTCAAAGTGCTGGGATTACAGGCATGAGTCACTGCACCCAGCCTACTGTGCCTCTTTTTGATTAGGGGGATGTGCTAGGTTCTGAATAATATCAAACAGGTTTAAGAGAGTTCCTGATCGTCCAAACATAAAGACTAATGAGGAGACCCAAATGGCTGTAACAATAACAAAATACAAAGACATTTTTAGATGTTATGAAGAAATGAAGGAGAAATAATGAATTAAACATTCTGATTTGCCAAGTGGAAGATTGTGATTAATGGTATATAAACATCTGGTAAATCTTCCTTTCATTCATGGAACATTAGGAAGCTAATGCAATAATATTTTAAAGTTTCAACTCAATAGATATATTTGGGACTATAAATTTTTAAAGTTTCATTTCAGGATTTACCAATTAACAGATGTTTTCTGAGTGCCTATGATGTCACTGGCATTCAGAAGAGCAGTTGATGATTGAATCAAGAAATAAATTTATATCTGGAGAAAATAGCAGAGGTTTTATAATCTATTTTTTTTTCCACGAGGAAGTTGAGGCCAAAAAATGCATGGCATATATTCCAAGAGTAATCTCTTTGATGAAGTTTTTCCATAAATGACCACAGTCAGATGTCATTTTACCATTTTCTAGACACAGCTTAGGGTTTGCTGTGCTTTTATGACTCTTGCCTTTAGTTGTATATCTGTTTTATACATAATTGAAATCATGAGTTTTTAACCTTAAAAAAAATTATCAATTGCATCTTTAACATCTAAAAACTATGCACCCTCTCCTCAGAAAAATGCATAAAAGCACATATCCAAACTTTAGATAAAATCCTCTAAAGTTAAAATATTGAATTCTGTAGAAGGTCTTAGGACCCCAGGTAGAGGCTCTCTCTTTTGGAATACTGACTCCATTAAAAAATTTGTCTGTATATCTCCAATAGTGTATAACATTGCAATCTACATGATAGAAGCTTAATAAATGTTCATTGATTTGAATTATCCAATGAGTAAGTAGCAGCCAAGAGGAAATACAAACCGGCTTTTAACTCCCTACTTGTCTTGTCTTACACTGTTTCATGACCTATCTGTTAAAGAAAAAAAAAAGACGACATAATCACTACAATCACTGCCACTGTAGGCTCAGTTTTGTAGTGGAAATACAGTAAAAATTAAATTACAAACTCATTTTACTACTTGGTTACGACTCTACATGCAATAAAAATACATGTTTAGGTGAGGATAGTATCTGTAACATAGAAGACACGCAATATTTGTTGAGTTATTGTGAAGACATGGAAAAATGAGTAATAAATAATACTGAATAAACACTGCTGTAAATGGAGAAGGCCTTGGAATGGGTGGTAATTGAGGTTAGTTTTGAAGAGTGGATAAAGTTTGAATAGAAAGAATGAGGATATTCCAAGTTCATATAGACCCAGCATAAATAATACTACCAAGTATGAGGAAATCTAAGAGGTGCCACTTACTGAAAAGTATTTAAGGAAGTCAAAGGAAATACATGTGGCTAGGCAGGTTGAAGCCAGATTGCATGAGCCCTTCAAAGCCAAACTGAGGAATCTGATATGATTTACTCAGCAATGGGATATCACTTTAGATTCTTAGACAGTGATGCTACCTAACAATTGTACTTGACAAGGATTAGTCAGTAATTAAATGCATAACTGAAGAGAAAAAAAACATTTGCATATTATTTTTTAACATCAACTTGTATAAAAACTCAGACCAGTCATTTATCTATTAAATAAACTAAGAGTCTGATCTGATAAATAACACGCCTACTTTAATAAATTAGTTTACAATTCCTGGTCATCAGGGGTCATTCCTTTAACAGAAGAAGAAGACTATTGAGTACTGAACGGTGAGAATTTATAGTTTACATGCTAAACTTCTGTGTTAATTTTTAGCTATCTGGGTACAGGCTGAGTCATAATTAGTTGAGGTCATCGCATGAAATCTCCTAGTTTCACCAATACATATCCCCAACACGAGCTCTCGCCTGTATTGTAGCACTCTTTGTTACTGGTGCTTCCATCAGTGTATTTTTTGGGGAAGAAAACCCTGCTATATATCAAGTATTCATATTGTTTCTATATTTCAGCCTGTCTAATAAAGCTAGTCATTACCTAATCTCTCTCCAAATCCACTCACTATATGTTTGGGTTATAAATCCCTTTAGAACTCTTGCTGCAGATAAAAATAGATGGGAGCAATGCCTTTTGTCCTGAGAACATCTGTCCTGCTCTCTCATCGACCTAAAGCTCTCTTCTGTGTCTTTAACATCATGTTCTCCATCTTCAGATAACTGTTATTCTAATAATTAATGTGAAATTACACTTGAGAATGTTTTCCTAATATATGCACAAGATAAAAGTGAGCCAAAAGTTATGAAATGACTTGTTTCAAGTTTCCACAGTGCAGTTAGTAGAACACCCAAGAGAAGAAACAGTTTACTATTGTTTATTTCCATGGCCCAGGCTGGAATGCAGTAGCATGATCTTGGCTCACTGCAACATCCACCTCCCGGCTTCAGGCAATTATCCTACCTCAGCCTCCCGAATAGCTGGAACTACAGGGGCACGCCGCCATGCCCGGCTAATTTTTTGTATTTTAGTAGAGACGGGGTTTCACTGTGTTGCCCAGGCTGGTCTCGAACTCCTGAGCTCAGGCAATCCACCCGCCTCGGCCTCCCAAAGGGATAAGATTACAGGCATGAGCCACTGTGCCTAGCCTATTTTTGTTGCTGTCGTTGTGGTTTGTTTGATTTTTTGTGAGACAGAGTTTCACTCTGTCATCAGGCTGGAGTGCAGTGGCACGATCTTGGCTCACTGCAACCTCCGTCTCCTGGGTTCAAGCAATTCTCCTGCCTCAGCCTCCTGAGTAGCTGGGATTACAGGCACACACCACCACACCCAGCTAATCTTTGTATTTTTAGTAGAGAAAGAGTTTCACCATGTTGGCCAAAATGATCTCAATCTCTTGACCTCGTGATCTGCCCGCCGTGGCCACCCAAAGTACTGGGATTACAGGTGTGAGCCACTGCACCTGGCCCCTATTTCTTTTATTATACCACATTGTCTCTCATCTTTCCCCAACTGTCCAAAGAAGGTTCCAGTGTTGGCTTTCCATCGTGTGTGTATGTGTACACATGCACGTACATGTGTACATGTGCCACTGAAAGAACAAAAAGAGAAAAAAGTCTCTGTTCTTATTGAGTTGACACATTTTTTAATGTGACTGTATAGATTACTTATGTGTGTTATGGACACAAAGAGGTAAGTAGTAGTAACTTTCTGACATATATTCTAGCTAGTACTTTATGCAAAAAATATTTTTTGATCAAAAATAATAAGGCCAAAAGGTTTATGTAACTCTAGGTAAAGTTAATTTTATTTTTGAGATGCAATTATCAATATTCCCAAGGTTACACTCAGCATATTCACAGTTAGACATCATTAAGTAAAGTTTTCCTAGTATTCAAATTTTCTTTCAACAAATACAAATTTTAATTTAAGGAGAGGGAGATATTTGTGCAGAGAACAAAGCTGAATATTTGTGTATTAATCATTTATATGTGGACTTAATGACTATACTTACTTTGTTGTTAACTCTAAACAAATATTCAGAAAAAAAATCCCAGTTTAGAATAAACAACTTGTGAAGGGAGACAGGTACACTACAAGAACAAAACCTTACATTAAGGATCTCTGTAGTAGAGTGTACTAGTTCAAAAGTTGCATCTAATGTTTACTCCCAATCAAAAGAATTAAACAATTGTTTAGAAAAATCACTTCTCAGCAGAAATTACTTCAACCTGAGCTATAAGTTTCTGAATTAGAAATTCAAAGTATACTACCAAAACAAAATAATGATTCTTTGTCCCAGGAACTACAAAATGGGTCATTTAACATCTGTGAGTTATATACAACCAATGGAGAGAATAAGCTTTCTGCACCAACAACCACTTAGCCAAACCAATTAATTATCTGACGTGAGCATCTGAAGAGATACTGTGGGTTATTAACTGAAAAGAAAGGAAGTCTTATAATAGGGTAAAAAGGCCTTGCAAGATAATTGCCTTTGGGAAAAAATGTTTTCTCAGATTCCAGTAGAAGTACATGAAACATAAATTATATGGGAATGAAAAATATGTTAGCAATCCTGTTACTTCACCTTAAATTCCCTTAGGTACCCATTATCACGCTAGAACTGAATGTTTACATTATGCAAACAACATTATCAGAAAAGAAAATGAAAGAAATTTTTTTTCCCACTCATAGCATTCTAGCACCTGTGCTACCATGAGGCATCAAGACACAGTAAAGAAGCCTATCTGGACTGCCACTTACTCTTTTATTTATTTATTTTTAAATAAATAATGCACGTGAAGAAGTACATGTATAGTTTTAAAGTCTCTTTGGACACTGAGAAAGCTGTTTCCAGGCAAAGCAAAAGATTACTATGACTTCTATTACCCTTTTTAAAAAATGTCTTCTCTTCTATTTTTTTTTTACACAGGTTAATTTAACATGTCAACTCATAAGAGAAAAAAAGAAGGAAAGAAATTGTGTTTCACAGTGCATCTCATGTAAGAGATCAGAGCAAGAATTAAAAGGCATTCTGTGAGAAGAAAAATGTACAATAATGGAAGACAGGTACTCTCTCAGACTGTACTCAATTAAGGTAAAAGAGGACCATTAATAAGTCTCAGAACTACAGAGAGAATGTAAATGCATGCTGGCTGAGCTGAATATATAGACGTCAGCTGGTAAGGATACAAAGCCAGGCTGACATGGCCACAAAATGTAAGAGGAGAAGAAGAAGTTTTAATAAGGAAGAACTGGCATTGAAGTATGTTCATTGCAATACAAATCTCTCCAAAATGTATAATTAATATTTATTGAGGACTCCTTGGTGTGAAGTACTTCTTAGGAGCTATACCTAGGGTAATGAAAGAGGTGAATTGTTGAACATAAAGAACATTTTGTTCTTAATGTTGCAAATATCTGAGAAAAAACACCCAAGGAACTTGGTTCTAGTGTACAGTAAGGATGGATTGAACAAGACTACTGAGCCCCTAAGGGGAGGCTGGCAGGAGAAATGTTCTGTAGGAAGAAAGTGGTAAAATGAAAGACAGTGTTTGTTTTAACTCAGAGCTGCACTTCCCAAATACAAAAGGCAAGCGCAGCTCTGAGTTAAAACTAACACACAGGTTCTGAGTTTTTAATAGCACACAGGACGGCAACCCATAAAGACAATTTCTGATCAAATTTTATGGAACTTTATAGTCAAGACATAAAGCCATCTCCATGAAGAAAGCTTTACAACAGGGCTTTCCATCAAGTGTTCGACAGAAACAGAACCGTTGGAAAAGTCTCTGATATTCAAACAAAAAATGAAAACAGTGATACAATATTCATTCAGTAGAATGAAGCGCATAAAGCACAGGGGATAGCTCACATCTGGACACAGTATTGGTGGCATTTGCCTTCCTACCTCTAACAAAAATAGGCACACTTTCCCTCCAGCTATAATAAAATACTGCTATCAAGCTAGATAATCAGCACATTGGCTTCCAGAGCACACGGAATCGGTAGTTTCCCTATCAGAATCCTACAGCTTTATGAAGCCACGTACTGACAGGATGGCAATGTAAAAAGAAAATAAAACCAAAAGAAAAACAGATAAACAGCTGTTTTCCCCTGCATTAAAGCATCATTACATATATATAGTAGTATAGGTTCTTGTATAGTGGAAACTCTTTTTGTTCTCTACATGCTGAATGACAAAATGAATAGTTTTGTTCTGTTTTGGTTGTTATTTTCCAAACTTTATTACCAGAAAAATCATTCCCTATGTGCATGTTGCTCATAATGTCTTCCCTTCTAGGAAGAGAAGTTATAGCGCATCCTCCATTTCTAATTTAACTGTTCATTTAATTTTCTTTAACTCTTTAAAATACCATATGGATGCTTTGACTTGTCAAAATCGGCCATCAATTTTGGGGAGAATCCATCAAAATGATAACATCGGTGTTTCATACAACATATTTCACAAAGAAAGGCAAAACGAACTTTTCTAAGACATTGTGTAGCCATGTTGACCACAGTCTGCAATCATCATGTCCTTTTTTTGTTTTTTTTTTTTTAAATAGAAATCTTTTATATTATACTTTAACTTCTGGGGTACATGTGCAGATGGTGCAGGATTGCTACATGGGTATACACACGCCATGGTGCTTTGCTGCATCCATCCCCCCATCATCTACGTTAGGTATTTCTCCTTGTTATCCCTCCCCAATCCCACCACCCCCTGCTATCCCTCTCCTAGCTCCCCCACTCCCCAACAGCCCCCAGTGTGTGATATTCCCCTCCTTGTGTCCATGCACTCTCATTGTTCAACACCCACTTATGAGTGAGAACATACGATGTTTGGTTTTCTGTTCTTGTGTCAGTTGCCCAATAGCAAAGATTTGGAACCAACACAAATGCCTATCAATGATAGACTGGATAAAGAAAATGTGGCATATATACACCATGGAATACTATGCAGCCATAAAAAAAGAATGACTTCCTGTACTTTGCAGGGACATGGATGAAACTGGAAACCATCATCCTCAGCAAACTGACACGTCTATTTTTAAAATATTTTTGTAATATATCCTAGACAGCAGAAATAATCATGTCTCATTTAAAGTAAGCACAATCATTCATAAATTAAACATTCAAAGTAAAAGGTATTTCTGGTTAAATAAAAGAAAGACAATAAAAGGAACACTTTTGAGAACACAAGAGTAATACAAAAAATTGAAACCAAAGAAAGAAATTTATTGTGTAAAGGAGAAAAAATAATCTTATAACTTGATCAAGTATGACAAGCCCCATGCATATTAAAATTAATTTTACTATCATATGTACACACATTCACTTGTAAAATTTTTACATGTCTTTATGAGATCCAGAGAACAAATTCCTTAGCATTAAGACTAAAATAAATTAAACATTTCCAGCCACTTGGATACTAAGCAAAGTATATCATAGCAGATGTCATTTAAAATAATAGAATTGTGAAACTGCTTGCTTATATTTATAACTGAGATTAATGAGGTCCAGATGTAGCTAGTGACTCGTCCCAAATTACTTAGTCAATGAGTAAATAAAAGTTGGACTTTGTATCATGCACAATCCACATTGCTTCTAATACCACTGAGCTAAGTATAATCTGGGAGGCTGTCTCTGGCTTGATGTGTCATGAGGAAAAAGAAGACTGTTGTCACTTTCTTAATGGAGGCAGCAAACAAGATTCAAAAGCTGTTATCAAAGAAATGAATAATTATCTCAAAATATGTTACACTTAACAGCCTAAGAACTATATGGCATACATTTGTTTATGTTATTTAAAATCAACAAAATAACACATTTGCTTTTTTTTATTGTGTGCACCAGATCAAATATTCTGCTTCATAAAAATCCATGGCATCAGTCCCTAGTTAAATGGTAGCTTTATATGATCAAGGAAGGGATTTCTTGTTGTTGACTTTGTATATTTTGCAGTTCCCTTAGGTCACCCAACTCAATTTCCTCTGTAAAGGATTTAACTAAGCAGAAAAAAAAAATTATGACTACAAATTTCCAAAAGTAACTTCAATGAATGTGACTCTTAGTTAATCAAGTTTTTAAAGTATGTTCATAAGATAAGCAGAAGGGAAAAAGGGTGTAAAGTAGAAATCAAAGCTTGTAATAAAATAGGGCAGACTATACCAACAAACACAAGTGCAAATCACAGAACTATGTGAGACATAACAAAACCTAATGTATGCATTTCTGACCATCTGGATCTCCTATTTCACAGGACCAGTGTGCATGTAAAACTGCTGAAGACCTCTGAGGCAATACATTTATAGCAGTATATGGGACCAACAAAGCCAGGCTATATAGGACTAAGACTGGTTTCCATCATCACTGCAGATAAAATTAGGTCCTCTGATGAATGTGGTATAGAAATAAAGCTCTGGAGTTCAATGAAACCCAGGCTGGACTTCTAACTCTGCCAATTACTGTTTTGAGCTATACGATATGGTAGGCAGAATTATGTCCTTTCTCCCCAAAATATTCCACACTAACCATGCATATGATGACGTATCACTCTGGTGATTGTTTCATGTTACATGGTACAGTTAACCTTAACATAGAGGGACTGTACATAGAAGGGGTGACTCATCTAATCATATAAGCCCTTAAAAGCAGAGAACTTTATCTAGCGGGTAGGAGAAGGGGGAAGTCAGAAAGACTCAAATCATAAGAAGTTTTCAACATGCCATTGCTGGTTTGAAATTGAATGAGCCACATGGGAAGGCATACAGATAGCTTACAGGAGTGGTGAGCAGCCCCTGTTGACAGCCAGCAAGAAAACAGGGACCTCACTCCTACAACTGCAGGTACAACTGATCCTTGAACAACTCGGGGGTTGGGGGCACTGATCCCTGGCAAAGTCAAAAGTCTACCTATAAATTCTGACTCCCTCAAAACTAATAGCCTACTGTTGACCAGAAGCCTTACTGATAACACAGTCAATTAACACACATTTTGAATGCATTTCATATGTAGTAGATACTATATTCTTACAATAAAGCAAGCGAGAGAAAAATGTTATTAAGAAAATGATAAGGAAGCGAAAACATATTTACTATTCATTAAATGGAAGTGGATCATCATAAAGGTCTTCATCCTCATTGTCTATTGTCTTCAAATTGAATAAGCTGAGGAGGAGGAAAAGGAGAGGTTGGTCTCATGTCTCAGGTGGCAGAGGCTGAAGTGGAGAAGGTGGAAGGGAAGAAAGGGGAGGCAGGCACACTTAGTCTAACTGTGAGGAAATATATGGGAACTTCTGACTCTTTTGCTTCTTCATTTCTTTAAAAATATTTCTATATGGTAGCATCTTTCGTCCACGTTTTGCTTTAGTTTCAGTAACTGTTATCATAGAAGGGTCCATGTCATAAAAGAAGTCAAACGCAGCCTTGAATAACAAGAACTCTCTGCAAGATTGTCTAATGCCAATTTGTTTTCTGGCACTGCTTCTATGGTATATCTTCTTCCTCATAGTGTACAAAAGCATTCATTTCTATTAAGTTGTCTTCTGGTAATTCCTCTGGTGTGGTTTCTATTAGCTCTTGAATTTCCCCAACATTCATAACCTGAAATCCTTTACCCCTATCTTTTTATCTTTTCTTTCTTTCTTTCTTTTTTTTTTTTTTTTTTTGCCGTAACTACAGCCTCATCCATAACTTCCTTGATTGGCTCTGTTATAAATCCTGTGAAGTCATGCACAATACTTGGACAGTTTTTTCCAGTAGGATTTTATTGCTTTGGACTTGCTCGCCTTCAAAGCTTGTTTAATAACAACAATGACATTTTCAATGATGTAATCCTTCCAGACTTTCATGATGTCCTTTCTATCAGGGTTCTCCTTCATGTCGCTGACAACCCCTTCCATGAAGTGCCATGTGTCATGAGCTTAGAGTCCTTATGACCCCTTGACCTAGAGGCTGAATTAGAGAAGTTGTGTTTGGGAGCAAGTAGACAACTTAGACACCTTTGATGCCAAACTCATGGAGTTCTGGGTGGCCAAGGGCATTGTCTAAAATCAAAAGAACTTTACTTGATTTCAAGGACAAAGCACTGACAAAACAAATTCAGAAAAGGGCTTCTCATTGTCCAGGTCTTCTTGTAAAAGCAAAAGACTGGGAGCTGGTGTTTATCTTTTCCCTTCAAGTCTTTTGGATTAGAAGCCTTATAATGAGGGCACTGTTGATCATAAACCTAACTGCATTTGCACAAAACAGTAGTTTGCCCATTCCTTCCTGACTTAATTCCTGGTGCTGGCTTCTATTTTTTACTAATAAGTGTCCTTTGTGGCTTTTTTCTTTTCCAGAGTAGACACTTTTTTCTGAATTAAAAACCTGTTCAGGCAGATATTCTTTCTAGTTAATGATTTTTTAACAGTGTCTAGGAACTAGTATGCTGTCTCTTGATCTATAGGTATGACTTTCTCATAACAATTCTGTACCCACATAAAACTACATTTGCAATACGAGATAAAAAGGTATTTCACAAAATGTGCAAGGTTTTTACACCTGCTGTTGTAGCTGCAACTCAGCTTTAGGAATTTCCATTCCCTAGGCTGGATTCATTTATCTTGAAATGATGGGCAATCAAAGTGGCAGTCCTTGTTTTATGGTACATATCAAGCAATTCAACTTTTTCTTGTAATGTCATGACTTTTATGTTTCTTGGAAGCATTTCCAGAGTCACTAGTGACACTTCCTGTGAGCCGTAGGGTGTTATTCAAGGTTTATGGTAGTACACTAAACACTATAACAAATACTAGAGAACTGCAAGAGATCACTGTTTACTTCAGTATGCAATTTACTGGAGATGAGCTGCTCATACAAAGATGATTAGCATCACAGGGCATCTTATGCAGAGATCGCAGCACTGGAGTTCACCTCAATACCAACAGGAAGAGGTTACAAAATTTTTATAGTAGTTCAGCATGTACTACAATTAATTTTATGCCTCCTTATATTTGTGTACATTTCTGTCAACTCTAAATGCTTATGTATGTAAGTTCTAAAACATTTTAACTTTTAATAATAGATTTGTGTATATTTTATGGTAGTTAATGATAAAATAGACTAGTAACTCCAGACTAGTTAGTGTCACAACTAATTTCTTCCTAATTTTTTTTTTCAGTATTTCTAGGCTATACTGTTCATCTGTTGTTTTGTTTTGTTTTGATTTTTTTCTCAAATTGTTTCAAATATCCAAAAGAATTCCAATATAATTATTCAAAAAATATGGGTATAAGTGAACCTGTGCAGCTGAAACCCATGTTGTTCAAGATTCAACTGTAACTTAATTCTGTCAACAACCTAAGTGAGCTTGATAATAAATTCTTTCCAGCCACCAGCTAAGAGCCCAGCCTGGCTGACACCTTGATTTCTACCTTCAGAGGCCCTAAGTAGAACATTCAGTCCAGCCTGCTTGGCCTTCTGATCTATAGAACCATGACATAAGTAATGGTGTTATTTTAATTCTCTAAGTGTGTGGTGCTTTGTTACACAGTAATAGAAAACCGATACATAGGGAAATTTATTTAACTTCTAGAGTTGCTGAAAAACAGAGATAATAATACAAATCATAAACAATTTTAGGAGTCACACTGCAGACATATTGCATACATAATCTTGTATGCAATGTACCTAGCACACCACTTAGCATGCAGTAATAAATTAATATGCAGTAACTGTACCTTTAAATACTTTATTTTATGAAACTTCAGAGATTTCTGACACATTTTATATTTCTGAAATACTCTGCAAAACTGTTAGGGTATTACTTCTACCTGGGTTTCCTTGTATGTTGAACAGACTTAGAGGTCTGTTTAAATTAAATTTCAGTCTCATATGAAATGTCACAAAAATAATCAAATGACTCCACAAAGCACATGTAAAATTCAGTCTGGTTGATCTGTATTTGCATCCTATACATGCTACACTTCAGCTGAGAACAAAAAAAAAAACAAAAAAAACAAACCCTACATCCCAAAATTTACAACTAGATATCCTTAAGATATCCTTAAAAATTATGGAATCATAGTGAGTATACAAAAGCACAAAGGCTGTAGGCTGTGGTTCATTACTTCAATAAAGATCAACTGAAGAGTTACCTGAAACTTCTGCAAATCTACCATTTTAATATTAACTTTGGCTGAACTTTCTAAATATCAAGACCCAGACAGAAAAGATCAAATGCTGTGAATGTTCAATTTGCTTACATTGTTTAGCTGGTCCAAATAATTCATAGTTATCAAAGTACAAATATGGGTCGAATGAAAAGAGCAGATCATTAATTGTGCTGGAATACTACAAATGGTGTACAAAAACATATTTGTTTTTGGAGGAAGCAAACCATATAACGAAATTAAAAAGATAATAAAATCTATGATACTGCTGTCAGAATGAATAAAGTAGTTTAGATGTATGACATAAATGTGCAAAAATTAAGGAAAGGTGGTAAACTACAGAAAGGTGAGTTGAAATATATTTTCTGATGGTAAAAATACATCATTTCACATGTGTTGCAAGTGGCAGATATAGTCAAATAACTAGTATATAATAGTGGAGAGTTCTGAGAACAGTGGAGCAATGAGGTCATTATTGTTTCAGAGGGTGAAAGGAAGCTGTAGAAAATTTTAAGAAGCAGAAAGATTTGATCAAAGTAGGTAGAATAGTGATGAGTAAGATATCAAAGGTATAATTGAGATATTTGATTCAAGTGATCTTAATTCCCATGGTAATTTTGTAGGGAACTATAAAATAAAAGTAAATCAAGAAAAATCATATCCTTCATCATATAAAGCACCATTTAATGAGAGACTGTGTAGATACTTACAAAGCAGAATGTTTGATCTGTTGTACACAATGAAAAGACAGATCATTGTACGCTTTTTCTATTTCAGTGCCAAACAACTACAATTCCCGATTCAAGAGAGTTTCTATTGTATTTTTCTTTCAATGAAAATTTATGGAGTGGGAAATTTTATTACAGTTTACCCAAATGAATTTCTTGAACAAATATCAATTGACCACTACAGTGTTCTAACTGCTGTGCTAAGAAGTGAAGGTATAAATATGATCAAGGTCAGCATCATGTCTGCCCGCATTGAGCTCATAGTCTAGTGAGGAAGAAAGAAAAGCCCACAGCAGCTACATGATATTGGGAAGTATTAGAGGAGGGTGCTATGCAAACATTCAAGAGAGGTGCCTGGCCAGAAGACTTTCCAGAGGAAGTGACATGGAAACTGGGACTTACAGGGAAGGAAGACACTCATCAAAAGAATAGCAGGAAAAAAAAAGAAGAGTAGGGCATGTTCCAACCTGAGAGGGCAACATATCTGTAAGTCAAAAGATAAGAAACTATCTTGCATTTTCAAGAAAATAAAAGACATTCCTGTAGCTAGAGTCTATGATCAACATATATCATTGGCTAGAAACTGGTATATTTTTCTTTGTTATAACCGCTTTTATGTATTTAAAGTCTACAGTTCACCTTGAGACTGAATATTTTTCAAAGCAGGATTCTTGCAGCTCTCAAAAGTTTAGAATATCCTGTTTTTACCAAAATGGACAAGTTTGTGTTTTCTGCTTTAGCACACATACCCTCAAGATAGTGTGGGATACAAATTATAAATTCACTGAGACTTCAAAACAACAAAAATAAATCTATGCAACAACATAATATTTTGTGGTGAGGCATTGGAAGAGTAAGAAGTCTACCTAGTTAGAAATGATTTTGAACAACTAGATTAAAATAAAAAGAAAACAGAGTCACACTTCACCCAACTCCACGCTCTCCAACCCTTGGTTATGCACTTAGGTAAGAGGAAAACTAGCTTAAAATATTTATCTTCTTGTTATCAAGGAATAAGTGACAGATATTAAGCGGTAAAGTAAAAATCTACCTCTTATTGCTAAAGCATTGAAGATAGTGTAATAATAAAGTAACAAGAATTAAGAACCTTCACACTGCTAGATTTTTTCACAGATAGACAAATCCTTCACTCATAAACCACGGTTAGAAGTTGCTGCAATATTTTTTTAAATTTCAAACAACAATTACTATGAACTATATAGGAGGACTTAAACTGTGCCTTTTCATACCATTACTTCCTTGCTAGTAATGATGACTGGAATACAAAAAAAATAATTACAACTGTTAGCCACTGTACATAGAACAATAGATTACTTACACTATACCAAACGGGAAATAAAAACCTGCCTTGTGTATATGCGGTAGTTTGCAAAGATGGCCACAACAGTCTCTCCCACCCCATATGCCTTCTGCAATGTGAATCTGACACTTCTTCCATTGAAAGGTGGAGTCTGTCATTTTCTCTCCCCTTAAATCTGGGCTAGCATTGTCCCTATAACTAGCCATAACCAATAGGATATGGCAAAAATAATGTGTGACTGTCAACTCTAGGTCCCAAGGGGCCTTGTCATTCAGTTTGTTCCATTCTTGACTGTTTCTGCTGCCATATAAGAAAATCTGGCTGTACTACCTAATGAAGAAACTGCATGATGAAAGAAGCTCCCACAACAGCCATCACCAAGGCACCAGACAGGTGAGTGAGGAGATCTTGAATGAGCCCAAATAAGATCAGGGAGAAAAACCACTCAGTCAACCAATAGAATCATGAGAAATAATAAAGTGGTGTGATTTTAAGACATGAAATTCACACAACAGAAAACTAATTTACTATAAAATTTTAAATCATGAGATTTAGAAAACATGAGTTAGTAATCTCCTATCCAGAAATCTCTCAGTCAATAATATGTCACCTAACATCCTACAGCATTTTGTAGTGCTTTTCACAATTTCATTTTCCCCCATAGATAACACTCGGAGTTATGTATTATTATTATTATATGGACTTATAGGGGAGGAATGAAAGCTGATGATTTACTTAACTAATAACTGTTCCCACAAAATGGGAAATTCCTCATTAGTCTAAGAGCTTTTTCTGGTAGAAGTTATATTACTCATCTTTGCATCTCTAGTATATACATTAAGACTAGCATATAGAAGGCTATTTCTATATGAAATGATGGGTGAATAGTTAGACAGATGGATGAATGGATAGATAAATGGGTCTTGTCCTTCTTCCGCCATTTTAAATATTTAAGAAAACTGTGATATACACACAGCCCATCCCATTGTGCAATGCACACATGAGCCCAGACCAGATCCTCCAAGGTCTTTTTCTCCATGCTAGTTGCTTTAGTTATTTTTCACTTGGATTAGTACTTAGATATATTATATTCCTGGCTGTGTCTTTCTATGTAAACTCCAATTTGCCAATGTTTCTCTCAAACACTTCAGCTATAAAGGTACTGGAAACTGGACATAATGTTGAATCTAAAACTAACTTCTATAATTTGCATTCTGCATTTACATATATGAAAGTAATACTCTAGATTTCAAAAGTTTATCTAAAATATTGTATCATCTTAAATGAAAGAAGTAAAATAATTTCTAGGTTGCACTACTAAAAATATTGAATCTCTCTATAAATTTATTGTAAAAAGCAAAACATATTGGTTAAACTTAAAATCAAGAAAATTCCATTAGGAAAATAGGCTTAAGCTCTAGTGAACTACTTGAATTAAGGAAATAAATGAACTCATTAATTATGGCTAAAGAGACTTCTTCAAATTGTGTCATTCATTTGGTTAATTTGGACAGAAGTAAAGAACTCATATTGCTTTTATATAATTCTATCTATAGCACATTTATTTCAGTCAATTTTGAAAAGATATAACCCCATTTAATCCCATAGTTAAAGCATAAATATTCCAATTCCTTGATATTAACACAGCTGGCTACCATTCTTATAGCCTGTTTTATTGTACGATGTATGATGATACTCTCATAAACCAAGGAATACTTTTATCCTCTGTGACATCAGTAAGTCAAACATTATTTTTCATTAATTTCCACAGTTATGAAATTAGAAATTTTCTAAAACTATTTGTCTTAAATTCTAATCAGCATTTTAAAAATTTATATTAATTTTATTGAATCTATTTTTATATCTAGTTGATAGAAGTCCTCAGTAACTTTACAGGGCTCAGAAGAAATAAGACATGATTTTATAAAATCTGTTTCTGGGCAAAACTCTTTCAATTTAAATATTTATGTAATTTAACAATAATAATCTATCTTAATTAGAATATTGCATATCTATGCTAATTCATGAGTTTTTAAATTATCCACATGGTGACTATTAATCTAGATTTCTAGAACCAATATTTCAGTTAAGGCTCTGTTATGAGCCAAGTCAGGTTGCAGCTTTTTGTTACTGTTCTACATTTTTACATTTTAAATATGTATGACAAGAATTTTTAAAAAAAATACAGAGAATAAGATGTGACAGAGACCACATCTGATCCACAAAGACTGAAATATTTACTATCTGGCCTTTTACAGAAAAGTTTGCCAATCCCTGTCCTCTGGGATACTTCCACCGGATTAGCCTATTACTGCCTCAAACTTAATAAATCTAAAATCAAAATTTTTCTGCACAGACAACATTCTCTTCTTTTTACTCTCTATTTCTGCTAAATTCAACATGATGCAGCCACAATCCTAAGCTCAGAAACACGCTGGACCCAAGCCTCTCTCTGATCCCTATTAATCTTTTCTGTTTTCTTTTGTCACCACTGCTATTGCAACAACTTAGCCTAGACCTTCCTCACCTTAAGGCTGAAGTCCTGTAAATACAAACTCTGCCTCTCTCTTAACATACTGTGTGTGCTCCTAATGAACTAATTTAAATCAACAACACTACTTTCATCACACAACTACTCAACTTGTTTCAAGGCTTCTTGTTGCTTGCTATTGTATGTCTATTCCGGCACTTTCAAAGTCTCATTTAATTAGGCACCTATATTTCCAACTTTACTTTTTTCATGTAGCCCCTTAACATTTGGTATTAGCTGACAGATACCAAATATTTACTACTTTTCAGTTACTATTTTAAGTTACTAATTTTTGTTATAACAACTTGATAAGAAAGGGATTATTATTATCATCATTTTAAATGACATGTAAAATGATGACATTCTTCTGCCCCAAAAAGCAGAAGACAAACTTATGTCTTAATCTTGCTGGCTAGACAAGACACTCATATATTTTTTTTCTCTCTCTCTTTTTTTAATTGTACTTTAGGTTCTGGGGTACATGTGCAGATCATGCAGGGTTGGTGCATAGGTGCACACATAAGCAGGTGCTTTGCTACCTCTGTTCCGCCTTGATCTATATCCGGCATTTCTCCCCACATTATGCCTCCCCACCCTTCCCTACCCCCCTGCTGAAAACAATGAGTTGGTGTCCTTTATAGGGTCTTGGATGAATCTGGAAATCATCATTCTCAGCAAACTGACACAAGAACAGAAAACCAAACACTGCATGTTCTCATTCATAGGCAGGTGTTGAACAATGAAAACACATGGACTCAGGAAGAGGGGCATCACACACTGATAGTTGGCAGGGGGCAAGGAGAGGGACATTCACATTTTTTTTAAGAGTAAGTATCATACAGGTGAAAAAAGAAGATATGAATAAAACCATAGGTGCTGGGTGGAAATGGCATTTAAAATGATGATAATAATGGTCCCTTTTTCATAAAGTTGTTGTAACAGATCGTCATTAAGATGATAAATCTGGGGAATAAAGGAATTGCATTATTTACCTAAAGTTACACGTCTAGTAAGTGACAGCCCGGAACAAAAAACCAGGCAGCCTTGCTTGCATCCATGTTTTTTGCACGAGGTTAAGCTCCTCGTAGAATAAACCAGTGCCGCCTCCTGTTTGTAAATCCTTACTGTCTAGCTTTCCTAAGGCTTCAATCTTGAAAATGAAAGTTGGTCTAAATTGAGTTTCTACCATAGTAGAGAGTGGAAATATGATCTGTCAATGGAGACTAAACAGGAGGTCGCCCTCAGGGGAAAAAGGACCTGATGCAAGTTGGCATTTCAACCAGTGGGTGAGAAGGCAAAGAGAAATGAAGAAGATCTATGTGAGCTGAATTGTCATCCAGCACTGACACCAGTGAGGAACTGAGAGTGGATTTGGTGGTATGCTTAGTCCCCACACCTAGCCAAATTCCCGACAGACACCAACATGAAGGGTAGTCCCACTCAAGAGTCGGCCAAATGTGACAGAGTAACAAAGGTGAAAACTGGGTAGGCAGAGAGAAAGATTGAGTTAACTCATCTAAGCTTCTTCTCTGGAAGGAATCCAGAAGTTTCTGCTATAGTCCACAGGGAGCATGGAAAATAGCTGAGGAGGGAGTCAGAGGCTTGCATTGAAGAGGCAGTAGCCAAATGGCATAAAGAAAGCTGAACCCACATCAGAGACAGCTTAAAGGCCTGGCCCAGAGAGGTAGAGTGAGGCATTGGGGAGCCACAGCATTTCCCTCAAAAGGCCTTACACCTAAAAAAAAATACTCCTCAGAAAGGATGTGAATGTATTTCCCACTGTATGTGGCACTAGGTGTTATCTCTATCTCAAAATCAATCATTTCATATGTTTTAATAAAATTTTAAAGTGATTTAGCCACAACTGTAAAATATGTGTTAATAAAAGGTAATTGTATGTATACATTTTTAATGCACAAATTAAATTTCTGTAAAGTGAGCTTTACTAACTGTGACAGTAGTCAAAATTTAATGTCCCATGAAAAGGTTAACGATGCCAGGTTGGTTTTCACAGAATATTAACCTAACCTATTGTACCAGAAAATTAAAATAAGAGAAAGAATTAAATAAATAAGCTCATTAATGGTAGACGATGACAGTGAGGTTCATGCTTATTTACCTATGTGTATATGAGTGATCCCTAGAGGGTTTTGACAACTGTCTAGTGTTATATACACTAGGATACCAAAGCAAAAATAAACACAACCTACATTAGCATACATCATAACAGAATTAAAAAACCAAAAGATGCTTTAAGACTTACTATTTGATTCAACTCTGCCCTTCCTTCCTATACCAGAATAAATAGATCCCCAAAAAGCAGAAGACAAACTTATTCTTAATCTTGCTTGCTAGACAAGACACTTTTTACGAGTAAATGACATACAGAGTGAAAAAAGAAGGTATGAATTAAACCATAGGTGCTGGGTAGAAAACAGTTTTTTCTCTGCTCTCATACCATGACAATCAACACAGAAAACTTTTGTGACCAAGGGTGAAGGGATTTCTCCCAACCAACAAGCAAGAAATCAGTTCTGCAGTGGACACCCAACTGCAGTGGAAATGGCATCCTAACACTATCTACCTGGAGACAGATCAGATCACACAAGTTGAAGACTCAGTCTCTACAAGCACCAGGTTATTTTACCTGGGCTTCTAACCCACCAGTTATAAATCAGAGTTCCCATAGCCCAGTTCTTGGGTTTGATTAATTTGTTAGACTGGCTCACATAACCCAGAGAAACACATTTACAACTTTATTATAAAGGATATTTTAAAAGATACAAATAAACGGTGAGATGAAAAGATACATAAGGCAAGGTCTACAAAGGTCCTGAGCACAGGATCTTCCATTCCTGTGGAATTAGGATGTGCCACCCACATGCACGTGGATGAGTTATTCTTCACCTTTCTGCAAGCTTCCACAAGTTCAGCTATTCAGAAGCTCCCCATTCTCTATCTTTCTGGGCCTTTTATGGAAAATTCATTGTATAGGAATGATTGAAGCATGGATAATCATGCAAAAATATGATTAGACAAAGAGAGTATGAACTAATATGAATAGACTGAGTGGGGCAACCCAGTAATGACTGTTTAGATTTTTCTTGGCCCCTCTGTGCAGCATTCATTCTTCCTGGGTATGGTGCAGGATCCCTTCTAAAATGAGGATCTTATGACTTACATTCAGACCGTTTCTTTATGGCCAGCTCCAAGACACAAAGGGAGAGAAGATGAGAGTACATTTTTAGTTTTCATGGCCTTCCTTGGGGAGAAAAAGAAGCAAGTTAAAAAAAGCAGGGGGATAGGAGGGCCAGGTACAGTGGGTCACATCTATAATCCCAGCACTTAGGGAGGCTGAGACAGAGAGCTTGAGGATGGAATAGCTAACATGGCAAAACCCAATCTCTACAAAAGAATATAAAAACATTAGCCAGGCAGAGTGGTGCACAGCTGTAGCTCTGGCTACTCGAGAGGCTGACATGGAAGGATCACCTGGGTCCTGGAGGTCAAGGCTCCAGTGGGCCAAGATTGTGCCATTGCATTCCAGGCTGGCTGATAGAGTGAGACTCTGTCCAATAAAATTGAAAATTTTAAATTAAAAAGAGGGGAGAAGCAGGAAAAGGTCAGAGAGAGATTCTGTTTTCTGACTCATGTTTCTGAGCCCTAAGGAGCCCCAACATTATGACAAAAGACAGTCTTTCACCTTTATTACTCTCAAGCTGTTTGGAAGCTGCTTCAGAAACCAAAACCAAAAGACTAAACACTTTAACAAAAGATATACTTATTGTTTTAGTCACCAAGGAAACAACAAGCTCTATGGGAGTTATGAGACAGAAACCATGGACAGAAACCAAAATATATACATCATAATATCAACAACTCTCATATTAATCATTCCCTACTTCAGCAATATGTAGGGGAAATTACCTAATCCATGATAGCAACAAAATTATACAATAGTTAGGAATGCATATGATAAGGTTTGGTGCTCTATGAAGAAATCAATAAAACTAGATTGAAAAGCAAAGAGAACAGTTTAACTTGAGAAGCATACTTTATTCCTAGATGAAAACTGTATGTTACAGGTATAATTTTTCCCGATAATTTCATAAGAAATAAATTCAAAAGTGAAACTGATGTTTAAGAATTGACATGAGAAGCTAACTTGACACTATGATACTTAAGTTCATCTAAAAACATCTACTGGTGAAAATAATTTTTAAATAGAAAAGGAAAATGAGGAACTAGACCAGTAGATGTTAAAATTTACCACAAAATAAAAACGAGTTTTGTCTATCAATACTGAAGTGTTCACAAATGACTCAATGAACCACTATCTGAACCTGAAGCAGCAGGCAAGGGACAAGTTATTACTGGACAAGCGTTTTGTGAAGCATTCGTTTAAGTCTTTAAAAGATTTATATTCTCATCTCACATCCTATGACAAATCCTAGCTTTAAAAAAAAGACATCTAGAAAAAAAGTAAATATTTATGTAATTTCTAGATGAGCTCTAATATTTCTTGAACTTATCAGTGACAGCAGGAACCCACCTTAACTACGGTGGCAAAGAGATCACCTGATATCATTCAAGAGATCACCTGATATCATGTGTCCCAACTTGACACATCAGGTGGGAGAGGTGTATGAGTCTTGAATGAGCAAGGATGAACCATTTGAAACAATGTCTTGAGTTCCATTCATTCATCTTTCCATTGCTTATTAAGAAGAGGAAGTATCACAGATACATTAAGGAGATTCTTAGGAGGATTTGATGGATGATTTGGGGTATGTATTAATTGCTTCTTTCTGAAGACTCACATGGTTGGATCCCAGCCTCCATAATAACAGGAAACCCAAACTATCCCAAAGGGAATGAGCCTACATGGAGTGCGCTACATGAAGAAGAATGGAGACCTCCACTTGACACTTCTCATCAACCTGACATGCAAATAAATTATCCTTCAGATACCTCAGGGAGTCAAACCCAATCAGTTGCCTGTTTTTGCAAATATAGTTTATTGGAACACATGTTCATTCATTTACATATTATCAATAGCTTCTACTACCCTGAAACAGCAGAAATATGTAGTCATGACAGAGATCATATTTAAATCCTGAAAAGCAAAGAATACTTACTCCTCTGGCTCTTTACAGAAAAATGTTCTGCTTCTTGCCTCCCAGACATTAAATCTTCCATTGAGGTCCTGTGCACCTGGAGCAGAAATATCTGTTGTGCCCTGTCTAAATTCCTTATCTGCAGAATTCATGAGCATAATAAATGGTTGCTTAATTACATGAAGTCGAGAATGATCCTTATGCAAACTGAGCACTTGGAACATAGGTAAATATAGTGCCTGGAAAAATCTAAGCTTTTGTTTGTTAAAATCTCAGATGATCTAAACTTTATTTCTTCCCTGTTCCTCCATCTCCCAGCACACATTCATTCAGATCTTTGTAGTCTTTAAATTCTACCTAAGATTAAGGAATATGTCCTCCTATCTACCCCTTAGTGTCTGTAACCTAATATACTTTCCTTCAGGAAAGCAAATAGTAATTACAGATGTCCTGATCAGCCTTAAAAATAAAATGTTTTGTTCATGTGGGAGAACTTCAGTTTTGCCTGATGTTTCCAGATCTCCAAAACAACAAAGTCTCATTTCACAGTTAGTCTTTGTTTCCTAATCACTGTAAGAATCTCTAATGGATAAGCAACTCCAATTTCATAGCACTGGTAACTATGGCTCATAGCATGCAAAGAGGCATCATTAAAATACCCAGAATCATTTTCCGTGTTTTCTCCTTTGGTCATTCATCAAAATGAAGGTTTTCATGAAAAGGATTAAAGGCCATAAAATAAAATATACTATCATGGTCCCGTTGAAATGTTTTATGCATTTATTAAAAATAGGGCAGTTTGAAGTAAAAGGTCAGCAGAAAACAGAAAAGGAGATAATCAATTTCAACAGAAAAGGAGATTTCAACAGAAAAGGAGATAATCAATTTCCTTAAAATTGATATGATTTGTATTAAACATTTAGCATTTGAGTGTCATTTCAAAAATAAAATAAAGTTATATATATTGAAAAGTCAACACTGAAATATTGATAGATTTGACAAAATAAGAATTATTAATTTCTGTAAGTTCATGCATACTAAACAAAATGATAGAGTAAGCAGACTTTTAAAAGGTAAAATAAAAGTGTTAAAATATACTGGTCCTGAATATCTTAAGGAATTATAAAGTTCGGTTAAAGAAATATTTCTAAATATAAAGAATTTGAACAGACAATTTTAAGAAATGAAAATACAAATAGCACATGAACACTGTAAAGAATTCAACTTACACAGTAATCAAAAGGAATTGAAAATTTGTATTCTTATTTTTTTTCTGTAAAGTTAGTATGTTCACATGGCTAACACAAGAAAGTATTTATGTAAGAATTAGGCTTCAATTCCTGTCCCATTCACTCTATTACCTCTCCAGTCTAGTCCTTCTTAAAAACCATTTCTATTAATTCTTGTGCTTCCTTCCTTGAAAGTTTCTTTATGAAATATATGCAAATTTAGAAATATATACTTATATTCTCTCACTTCTTAAATAAAATCAAATAACAACTAGCATCTTATGTGAGGCTGAATATCTTTTTCTGAGTTCAAATGATATTTGCAATTCCTTTTATATAAACTATTCATTTATGTCCTTTGCTGACAGATCTATAGTGTGTACTTCCCCGCATCCCCCAGTTTCTAAAAGGTCTTAATATATTAGGGAGAAAATGCTCAGTGATTGGAGAAGTACTTATTTTCCCCAGTTTATTATTCTTTTGAATTTCCCCAGAGGGTTTTTTTTTTTTTCCAACCAAAGGATTTTTTTAATGAGTCAAATTTATCTCTGTTTTTCCTATTTTACATGCTGGAATTGGGTAATGCTTAGAAACTTTCACAGGTTATTTGTGGGTTTTCTAAATATTAAGTCACAAAAACATACAGGTTTTACTTCCACCTGCTTAGGTCTTAGAGCTTTAGATTTAATTTGTCTCGTTTATCTGCTTTCTTGGCTAAAATCTCTGGTACAGCATCAGTAGTAGGGTTGAGAATTGTGCATCATTTTCTGATTTATACTTTTAACAGAATAAGCAGAAATGTCTCCAGTGTTTTGCTATTAATTATAATAATGGCTTTGAGACAAGATTGTGTGTTTGTGTGCATGTGTGTTTGTGTTTGTATGTGTGCATTTGTGGGGCTCAAAAAATAATGTTTAAAAATGAACGTCTCAGAAGCAAGTTTCTCTGATCTCCTACACTCATCTCTCAGCCTCATTCTTCCCCAAGGAGAGCTATAGAAACTAGAAGCCCTCTTCCCCCAGGCAGGTCATAGGAGCCGCAACCCTTTTACATGAAAGCCAGGCATAAAGCCCAAAAATATTATTCTAAACTTCCCTCACCTTTCCGTGTAACAGTTGGCCAAAAAGAAATTAAGACTGTCATTCCAAAGGGGCCATCACCCACACCTGGGAGCAAGGAATGCTGCCTAGTTAGGGCAAGAAGAATCCGAACAGGCCTTGCTGAGATTTCCTCACCAAGTCTATTAGCATTAGATCATGCCCTTTTTGTCCAAGCACAGTTCTACATGACTGTTTATGCATCAATCATACCTAGACAGTGAAGTCTCCATCAATGTTCCAAAAAGACGGGTATGAAAATGGATAGTTCTCCCTGAGTCTTTGGGTCTGCATTTTTGAAGGGGAAGAAAGGAATCACCCCATTTCTGCCCCACAGCAAAAATAATTTGTCAGCTCACTATGATTGTAAAATGTTATAACTCTTACTTTATTGAGCTGTCTTTTTAAAAAAAATATCCACAATGGCTGTTGAATTTTGCCAACTAAATATGCAGCATCTATAGAAATAAGCATATGATTTTAGACCAATTAATATCATAAATTATTTTAGTAGAGTTCATAATCTTTCATTCCTAGAATGAACCCTCCTTGGTCATGATATATTACTTTTTTAATGAGTTGCTGGAATATGGCCGCTAATAAAATGAAGAGTTTTACACTGATATTCATAAATAAAATTGGGAAATAGTTTTCTTGTGAAATTTTTATCAAGCTTAGACATCAGTAACATTCTCATTTCATGAAAACAATTTGATGTTTTTATTCCTCTTTAAGGGTTTAAATCAAACTGCAATTATCTCTTCTTAAAACAAATCATTAGATAGAATGTAATATGCAAAGGATGCATGTTGTAATATCTAAGGGTGCATGTTGTAATAACAATGAAGGAAGAAAAAGGTACATAAAAGCTGAGTCAAACAAAAAAATAGTTTGTGAATAAAAACACAAATATATCAGTTATTATATTAAGTAAAAATGAACTAAATACTCTGTAAAAGACTAAGTATTCAACACAATAACATAAAACACAGCTACATGCTGTTTACAAGAGATGCACGTACATAACATAGAGACAAGAAAAGGCTGAAAGTAAATGGATGAGAAAAAATATATCATGTATACACTATTAAATGAAATAAGCTGAGGTAGCTATATTAATAATGAAGCAGACATTAAGGCATGTAGCCTTAATACAGAAATGGTGGTGTGCATTTCTTAACTATGAAAAGGTCAAACTACCAGGGAGGTATTGCATTCCCATCTGTAGTCTTATAAAATCACAACTTTAAATCTTACTTGCCAATTCACCGTCATTATGGGTAATTTTAAAACATCTCTTTCAAAAGCTGATAGAATAAACAGTAAAAGAAAAAGTCAACAAGGACAGAGTAAATGTGGAAAAAATAATAAACTTGACCTATCTGTTCTCTAAGGTGCCTTGTACTCAATGGCAAAACTCACTTTTGCTAGGTCCTCTTGGAACATTTACCAAAATTAAACCATATGTTGGGCCTAAAGCAAGTCACGACAAAACTAAAAGGACTAAAAGTATTCAATGTTTTATTCTCTGAAAGAAATCTGGCTGTGAAATCTGCAGACAAAAAAGGCAACTAGGGAATCTTCAATTGGTTGAACATTAAGCATACAGTTTTAAATAATCCACGTAACAGAGAAGAAATCCCAATAAAAATCAGAAAAACAGTAAAGGTATGAAAATAAAGCAGGTATGAAGTCATCATTAGACACAGAAAGAATTATTTTATTGAGGAGTATAATTGCAAGAAAGCAGAAAGAAGTGAAAATAAGGAGAAACAACAACAAGAAAAAAAAACCCAGAAACAGAGGGTGGATGGAGCTGTTATATGGGAGTAAAACAGAGCTTGCCATTTCTAAGTGCACAGCAGTACACAAACTGTACTTTAAGAGGTCACACCAGGCAGAGAAAAGGGGAAGAACGTTTACTAACTTCTGTATCCCATTGGTCAAAGATGAGCCTCACAGGCTCTTAACTTGTCCACATCTCCATCACGGAGAAATATCCCAGGCTCTAAGTGTACAATGCAGCAGGAACCTGACTGCCAGTCATTAAGTGCCTTTTGAAGTCCATTGGATCTTACAAGGAATGGTACCTGCACCAGCTCTTAGCTCCTCTAGCTTCTTCACTAGAAGCTGCCACCAAGGGATACAGCCCCTTCCGTCCAATGCATTTCTCTCCTTTTTAAAAGAAGTGCTTTCTGAGATCTGTCTCTTATGGGAACAAAAACATCTTTCTCCAAATCTCCCAGGAATGACTCCCTATTTGAGTGTACCTCCCACTCAGAACAGGGGCCTTTTCTGCTTGGAATACTTATCTGCTGGCAGCCATCAACATCTGCTATCACTGTGGCCACTCCATACTCTCATTACTCCTGGCAGTGTTTTCTGCACCAATTCTGCTGACTTCACTTGTTTTTGTCTGTCTTCAATCACATGCTCTGGATTTTATGGTTACTCAGTGTCTCTGGGTTTTATTAGACTTAGTTTGTGGGATTCCCTTCAATCCCATTCTCCAAATTTTCTCTGTGATTTCAAGAGGAGAATTACATTTGGCATAAACTCCTACCCTATTCTTCATGGAACCAGAAAGGATTGTGAAACACCAGCACTGGTGAGGATGAAATATCACCAAGACTGACATAGAAATGATGAAGGTGTAGGGATGACAAAGGTAGAAATTTGTACATAATTTTTGGGATAAGAGCTGAGCACTGTTAAAATATTTATTACTTTAGACATCTTAGTTCCCTTCTTAGGAAATGTACCTAATGAAATTATCAGAAACTTGGACAAAATGTATTCAAAAATATATTCACTGAAGTATTATTTATAATGATCAAAAATTAGGGAAAGGTATGATGGTTTGGAACCTATTTTAAATTAGAGTATTATATGCACATTAAAATAATGTTTACGTATGTAATGTCACAAAGAAATGTCACAATTTGCTGTTAAACAAGCAAAACCACAATGAAACTTTTCAATCTTTTTTACAACAACCACGTGAACAAACTAACCTTGTTAACAGTCATGTGTTTAGTTGCCTCCTAGTAATTACGGCAACTGGTGATATTTTTCCCACTTTAAACTTTTCTGTAGTTTTCACTCTTCTATAATGAGCACGTATTACCCTGATAATCAAAAAGATAATAAAAAATAAAATTAAAAGCTTTAACTAAATTGAGTTAAAAGTGGTGACTCAAGGCCACCCAAGCTTGTAAGCTACATCCCTAGCTAAAATAAAAGGGAAGGAGCCTTGAGTAAAGGCATGCACTGGTGAGATTCTTATTAACTTAGCTTATACCCAAATTCTGTTTTATAAATTCATTTATTTTCAAACTGTAAGAATTATAGCAAATAAATCATGTGAAAGACTACAAGTGACATTCGGTTGGCAGAAATGTCATCACAGTGAAGGTTTCTTTAGCATGGAGCCTATTACACTCCCCGGTTGACTATCCAAAATAAAAGCTACCTCCAAAGGATTAACCTATACAAATAGTGCCTTTCTGGGTTCTTGTTACAGTTAAAGCAGAGCTCACCAAGGAACAAATTACACTTAATTGCCTCTTTTACTGTGCAAATTGAAAGAGATACTTGAGGTCTTTAATTCCACCCAGCCTAAATCCTGACGTGAATAACTATCACTGGCCACCAAAAAATAACCAATCAGAATGCCCCTATATTTAAGTATCAACAAAGGAAGCTGAACCTAAAAATGGAGAAATCAAAGAGAATTCATAAAAAGAAAAGCAGAAAGCACACGACTTCAAAACATGTATTTACTACTCACATACTAGGGGAGATTCCTGTTTAAATCTCTTGCATATTTTAAGCATCATTTCATTTAAGCAAAATTACCCTTTCATAGCTTTTACCCAGAATTGATCGTAATTTTTTTTAAAAAATAATGTTTGTTCATTCCCTCAATGTCTCAGTGACAAGACACTCCAAACTACATTGCTATTACTAAAAATGTCTCAAATATTATCACTTTATATCCAAAATTTCCCCCTGCATCTTCTTCAATCCCTCATTGGTAGCTTGGTGTGTAAGACACCAGCTGGGTGGCTCACGCTTGTAATCCCAGCACTTTGGGAGGCTGAGGCGGGTGGATTACGAGTTCAGGAGTTCGAGACAAGCCTGCCTGATGTGGTGAAACCCCATCTCTATTAAAAATACAGAAAGTAGCCAGGCATGGTGACTACTCAGCTACTCAGGAGGCTGAAGCAGAAGAATTGCTTGAACTCACGGGGCGGAGGTTGCATTGAGCCAAGATTGGGCCATTGCACTCCAGCCTGGGCGATAGAGCAAGATTCTGTCTCAAAAAAAAAAAAAAAAAAAGACACCAGTAAACTTGCTCTTGGGTTTGGAGAATTCTTAATAAAAATTCCAAGAAACAGTAATTTTAAGGAAGTTTATGAAGTTAAGGGGTAAATTTCAGTTTACAGATAATTACTGTCAAAGAACATGCTCTCATTTTTTTTCTTTCAATTTATAGTTATTTTATTTTCTCATACCAAAAATGATGGAAAAATAAAGAAACTGCCTTTTTCCTCTTAGAGTTCTTATAAAATGTTTCTATTTCCTTAAACTTCTTTACTTATTCCACTATTCATCTTGATCTATTATACATGCTATCTGAGGTATATCTGAGGGTCTTAATTAGAATTATATGTGAGGGTGTTAATTAGAAATTATTACTGACAGTGAAAATGAAATGTATATGTTCACTTTACCATAAGAAGCCAGATGCTTGGATTTATTTCTGTGGCTTTAAAGTCACATGCCCCATAGGAAAGTTTCCATCAATGACAGACTGCATATATGATGAGGGTTGTCCCATAAAATTATAATGGAGCTGAAAAATTTCCTAGCACCTGGTGACTTTGTAGATGTCTGTATATTCCATTCTTGCATTGTTATAAAAAACTACCTGAGGCTGGGTAATTTGTAAAGAAAAAATGTCAAACTGACTCACAGTTCTGCAGGCTATACAAGAAGCATGGCTGGGGAGGCCTCAGGAAACAAAATCATGGCAGAAGGTGAAGGGGAAGCAGGCATGTCTTACATGGTCAGAGCAGGAAGAAGAGAGAGCAGCGGGAGGTGCTACACGCTTTTAAACAACCAAATCTCATGAGAACTCACTATCAGGGGAACAGCAAGGGGAAACTTTGTCGCCATGATCCAATTACCTCCCACCAGGCCCCTCCTCCAACAATGGAGACACAAACTCAAACCATATCAATGCCTTAATGTTGTAACACAATGCATTGCTCACACGTTTACGCTAATGCTAGTGGAAACTTACTGCACTGCTAGTCATATAAAAGTATAACATAAAATTATGTATAGTACATAATACTTGATAATAACTGTGTTACTGGTTTATGTATTTATTATACCATACTTTTTTATCATTATTTTATGATGTACTCCTTTTACTTATATTTTCTTAAAAGTTAACTGTAAAACAGCCTCAGACGGGTCCTTCTGGAGATATTCCAGAAGAGGACATTGACATCACAGGAGATAACAGCTCCATGTGTGTTACTGCCCCTGGACACATTCCAGGGAGACAACATGTGGAGAAGGAAGACAGTAATGCTGATGATCCTCACTCTGTGTAGACTTAGGCTAATGTGTGTGTTTATGTCTTAGTTTTTATTTTATTTTATTTCATTTAGGTTTTGGTGTACATGTGAAGAACATGCAGGATTGTTGCATAGGTACATACATGGCAGTGTGGTTTGCTGCCTTCCTCCCCATCACGTATATCTGGCATTTCTCCCCATGTTATCCCTCCCCAACTCCCCACTCCTCACTGTCCCTCCCCTAGTTCCCCCACACAGACCCCAGTGTGTGATGCTCCCCTCCCTGTGTCCATGTGTTCTCATTGTTCAACACCCACCTATGAGTGAGAACATGCAGCGTTTGATTACAAAAAAGTTTTAAAAGCAAAAACTAGACATTTTTAAAAATAGAAAAAATCTTATAGAATAAGGATGTTAAGAAAAACACTTTTGTACAGCTGTACAATATGTTTGGTTTTATGTTGTGTTATTACAAAAGTCAAAAAGTTAAAGAAAACATTTGTTTCTTAACTTAAAAAAGTTACAATAATCTAAGGTTAATTTATTATTGAAAAAAGAAAAATATTTTAATAAATTTAGCATGACCTAATTGTACAGTGTTTATAAAGTCTACAGTAGTGTAATGTCCAAGGTTTTCACATTCACCCAACACTCACTTGCTGAATCAACCAGAGCAACTTCCAATATTTGTAAACTTTATTCATCCTAAGTGTCCTATGCAGATATGTCACTTTTTATCTTTTATACTGCATTTTTACTGTATCTTTTCTATGTTTAGATACACAAATACTTATCATTGTGTTACAATTGCCTAGAGTATTCAGTACAGTAACATGCTGTACAGGTTTGTAGCCTAGGACCAATTGACTATACCATATTGACTGGGCGTGTATAGGCTATACCATCTCGGTTTGTGTCAGTACAGCCTAGGGTGTCCCCACAACAGAATTGCCTAACGATATATTTCTTAGAACATATTTCCATCATTAAGTTATACCTTACTATATTTTGTTTAGTTATGGAGACTAAACTTGACCTTACATTGCTTTAAAATACTTCTCAAAAGTCTCAGTCATTTAAAAAATCTAATCTGCATTATCTTCTAATATACGTAGATTAGTAAATTCATTTAGAAATTAGATAGTTTGATTACATTTATTATTTAATTTTTTTTTTTTTTGAGACAGAGTCTTGTTTCATCGCCAGGAGCCAGGCTGGAGTGCAGTGGCACAATCTCGGCTCACTGCAACCTCCACCTCCCGGGTTCAAGCAATTCTCCTGCCTCAGCCTCCCGAGTAGCTGGGACTACAGGCGCGTGCCACCACGCCCAGCTAATTTTTGTATTTTTAGTAGAGACGGGGTTTCACCATGTTGGCCAGGATGGTCTTAATCTCTTAACCTCGTGATCCGCCCACCTCGGCCTCCCAAAATACTGGGGTTACAGGATTGAGCCACCACACCCGGCCTATTATTTAATTTTAAGCATCCAAGTTCTTTCTAAATTAACCCAGTAATATACAGAAAACGATATGCACAATTCTTTCATTTTTCTATGCCTAGAATTGACAAACTGTGACTCAGGGGCCAACCCTCATCTGCTGCCTGTTTTTGTAAATAGTTCTGTTGGGACACGGCCATGCCCATACACACTGATGGCTGTTCTTAAGCAATAGGGCAGAGATGACTAGTTGGGACAGTGATCATTTGACTCACAAAGTCTATAATATTTACTAAGTGCCTCTTTTCAGAAAAAAAATTATGTCTAATATTCTGTGCCCTCAAATATATGCTTTAAGCATGCAATAACAAATAGTATATTTTTTAAACCAAGATGCTCATTTAAAAAATTCTGAGTATATATAACTTCACCTGTTTTGTTATATCTTCCTTATTAGTACTTACACTATCACATAAAAATGTCTACATTATATGATACAATTTATAAAATTTTACTCACAGCCAGGCAGGGTGGTTTACGCCTGTAATCTTAGCACTTTGGGAGGCCAAGACGGGTGGATCACTAGGTCAGGAGTTCAAGACCAGCCTGGCCAAGATGGCGAAACCTTGTCACTACTGAAAGTACACAAAATTAGCTGGGTGTGGTGGTGCATGCCTGTAATCCCAGCTACTTGGGAGGCTGAGGCAGAGAACTGCTTGAACCCGGGAGGTGCAGGTTGCAGTGAGCTGAGATTGCACCTCTGCACTCCAGCCTTGGTGACAGAGTGAGACTTCATCTCAAACAAACAAGCAAACAAACAAACAAAAAAGAAACTTTACTTACACGATCTTGTATGGGCTGGCTATCTGCTAACATTGATTTCTGTGCTCCGTGTGATGTCACCAGCATGGAACATGATGGAACACTGCTCCAAAGAGCCACGTAGCCATATATTGGAATGGATTCTGTAAGAGTCAAAGGTAGGGATAAGAGGATTAATAATTATGTATTGAGTAATCCTTCCTTCCTCAGATTTATAGTTACCTACATACCTGATCATGCTATTAAAAAAAAACAGGAAGACTCATACGAAGAAAACTACATAAGTCAAGACTGAACTTCTTGGAGAAATCTTTTCTATAATGCTCAGAGTCCCCCATAATTTAACTCATGTCCTTGCTAACTAGAGCTACTTCATTTTGGAGAAAAAAAATATCGTATATCATTTTTAAAGCCTATAATGTTTCATATAGCTCTCTAGTAAAATGTCTTTCCCTTTACCACAAAATAGCACAAAGCACATGTGATGTCAAGTGTATGTATGTATTTGATATCAAGTTATTGACCAAGTCTGAAGAAGGTGTTGAAAATAAGTTGTAAATATCTATTCTAAAAGTGAAATGGCAATGTCTCCACTCAAATATGAAGTAGTCAAACACAACATCATAATATAGTATAATATTTTAAGGTATATGTAATTTTGATGAGGTATAAATATGTGAACAGATTATATGATTGGAAAACCTAAAAATAATATAACTTATATGTTTTTTTATAAAAATAGTCCAACTTATTATGCCATTTAGAAAAGTAAATTAGCTGCCAGGTACATTGGCTCATGCCTGTAACCCCAGCACTTTGAGAGGCCAAGGCAGGCAGATCATGATGTCAGGAGTTCGAGAGCAGCCTAGCCAACATAGTGAAACCTCGTCTCTACTGAAAATACAAAAACAAAAAACAACAACAACAACAAAAAAAACAACTTAGCCAGGCATGGTAACAGGCACCTATAATCCCAGCTACTCTGGAGACTAAGGTAGGAGAATCACTTGAACATGGGAGGCAAAGGTTGCAGTGAACTGAGATCACGCCACTGCACTCCAGCTGGGGCGACAGTGTGAGACTCTATCTCAAAAAAAAAAAAAAAATTAAAGCAGTATAATTTTTATTTTATAAAATAAATTAAGAAACATCTTAACCAAATTTCAGTATAACCCAAGAATCCTTATGAAGCTTTATGTTGAAGGAAAAGATTAAGGTTTTTGAGAAAAACTTATATTCAATTTAAAAGTTGATCATAGACTCACACCGCCATCAACCTTAAAATTGTTTGTTCCTTTTTGCTTTCTTCTCTGTATCATGTTTGTATAATACCTACTGCCTTAAATTTGATTTCACTTCCCATTTCATTATCTTAAAAGAACATTTTCTTTTTCTTGGATATATTTTCCATCCTTTTTATGAACTTCCATCAATTCTATTAGGCACACTTAAGAGAAGCCCATTCCCCGAGCCCTTTTCCCTCTCCTACAAGGAAACAAGCTTCCATCGATATCAACCACAAGTGATGAATCCTACAGGCACATGAGAATGAAATTCGCAAATATCCTCAAAGACACAGGATGGGCATTTAGACCCATCTGATTCCCAAATGGAAGGTCCCTGAGAATGTGCTATGCCTGTTTGTCTACACCTGTTTGCTTCCTGAGCTTCTAAAAGGAAAATAAATAAGAGCTCCTAAGAATGTGCTTTAAAGCCAGTTATGCTCCTCTCTTTTTTACATTCCAGGCCAGTATATTCCTTTAATTTTATCAATATGGACCACTGTTCCTAGAAAGATAGCTAGCTTCTTCAGCAAACACTTAACAGGAGGTAACCAAAATATTTAAAAAATAAAAAGCTTTAATTCAGCTATTATGCAATTTCCCCCAAGAGTCTGCCCCAAGTTAAGTAACATACACTTGAAAGCCCTATAACAATGCACTTTTTTCCATAACTTCAGAGCCATAATATTGAAAAATTAGGGCTGATCTATCCACATCATTAGCCTCTATATGGCCAAGTATGTGTTTGGAAAAACTTATGTCTAACCTTGGAATTTAATTAGCACACACTGAAATGGAAATAGATGCAAAGAATGTTATAAACTCTAAAGAACTTTCAGCTTAGCATTCATATTTCATGCAGTAAGAAATGGAGTCCCAGGAGACCAAGTGACTTGCTCTGATCAGCAAGACTATCTAGGAACTGATAAGCATTTCCTTTAAAAATGTGAAGATGCTATACAGAGTTGTAGTGAACAATGAAATTCATTGTTCCGGCTGACACCTCATAGTTGAGCCCCTCCCTAGAAATGCTGTCAATGGAAGAAAGCTATTTAGCTTTCTTTGTCAGGTAATGGCTTTTCTTCCAAGAATCTGGCCTGATTCCAGAGTTGGAACATCTCCAAAGAGCCATCCTGCCTCTAGAGGACTATCCATGGGATCCAGTGAGGCCACTGTTGCAACTTCATCATAGTCCAACTTCTTCTTTTGCCCACCCCGTTTCGATCCCCTCACTTCCATCATCAGGTGTTGTTCTTTAGAACATGCCCCAGTAAGCCTCTAGCTCACTTTAGAATATAAGTGCTGAAATTACTCATGTCAATATTTCCTGTAATAGCAAAAGAATGGAAACAATCTAAATGTCCATCGGTAGGGGACTGCTTAAGTAAATTATAATACATCCATACAATGTAATATTATGCATCCATAGAAAAAAATGAGACTTTTTTTAATACTAGCATGAAAATGTATCCAAGGCATATTTTTTAAGTAAAAAGAGCAAGGTTACTCAACAGTGTGTGTTTGTTTTCAGAAAGGGGGATGGTTAAATATATATGTGCATTTTTTTGTGTCTGCACAAAACATAAGGACATACAGTAGAAAATGATAGCACTGGTTGCATCTATAGAAGGGAATTGGAAGGTGCTTGAACCTTTTGTGGTTTAAACCATGGGAATACATTATCTAGTCATAAAATTAAAATCAAAACACCACAAAATATTATATAGCACATATTTAAATACTTTGTCTAATCATATATGAAGAAAATCTGGGAAAAAAACTACGACACTCTATAAAGCTACTTAAACAATGAACTCCTTGAAGACAAAATTCGTTTAGAATGCCCAAAGTGTGGCACAGTTTCTGAACCAAAGGAAGCAGTAAATAACTTACTTAATTGAATCCTATTACTTCCAATACCCCAGCAATTTAAGATAGCATCCCTGCTGTTGTTGTTGTTTTGTTTTTGTTTTTACAATGTCTGAGAAACTCTAGAAATGGAGAAAAACTATACCTTACATGAATTTACTTTCCTGGACTGGGCTTCCTGTTATTAGCCTGTAGTTAGTAACATTTTAAAAGTCTCCAGACCTATGTTGTTGATCATAGAAGCCATTAACCACATGTGGCTATTTAAATTTAACTGTAAATTAATTAAGATAAAACTAGAAATTCACTTTCTCACTTGAGCAAGATACACTGCAAGTATTTGAAAACCACATGTGGTAAATGGCTACCATGTTGAAAACAGAAGACATAGAACATTTTCACTGCAGAAAGCTCTGTGGGAAAGAATATATCCAGGTATAGATTGGTTTCAGACAGATCAGGGTTTGAAATCTGAATTAGCCTCTTACTAACTGTAAGATTTTGGACAAGTTAATTTCTCAGGGCCTCATTTGTTGTTTATTTTTGAGATGGAGTCTTGGTCTGTAACCCAGGCTGGAGTACAATAGCACAATCTCTGCTCAATGCAACCTCCACCTCCCAGGTTCAAGCGATTCTCGTGCCTCAGCCTCCCAAGTAGCTGTGCCATGATTACAGGCATGTTCCACCATGCCCAGAAAATTTTTATATTTTAGTAGAGACAAGGTTTCACCACGTTGGCTAGGCTGGTCTCAAACTCCTGACCTCAAGTGACACACCCACTTTGGCCTCCTAAAGTGCTGGGATTACATGCATGAGCCACCATACCTAGTCTCAGGGGCCTCACTTTTTTCATCTGTAGAATGGGGAAAATGGTAATACCTACCTCAGAGGGTCGTTGTGAGGTATCAGTGAGCTCATTCATAAAAGTTGCATAGAACAAGCCTTCACACTCAAAAATGTTACCTTTTATTAGCAATTATCCACCGTTGTGAATGTTACAGCTCACCACCAACCAGTCATGTCATCCGTCACAACTCTCCTATTTACCCTTCTCACAGGAAGATGAAAAGTATCCACTAACATCCTTATAGTCTAGTTCATTAAAGTGCCAGTTTGCAATTTATAAATCTTGCATTGATTTCTTTTTCAGGAAAGTCTTGCTGTGAGAAAAAAAGTCACATGAACTAAACCTGTATCAGTGATGTGACTAATTTATTTTCTGATATGAGTTCTTTATCAGGCCAAATACTAGGAACAAATATTTTTCTATTTGGATTATAGTGGTCTTGCTGGGAAGACAAACTCCTTGATATGATTTGAAAACTTTCACAAAAGGGGATGCTGTCATACTTTGCCATGAAAGGAGCAAAGCCTAGTATAGCAGCATGGACGGGTAAGAGACAAATTGAGATAGTCAGCGTGAGGCTTCTACAGCTGACAAACTTGAGTTAAGTTTTGAAAATATAAAAATCATGATGAGGAAAGAAAAGTGAAGAATGATAAAGGAATAATACCAAGAGAAAGAAAAGTGTAGGAAGGGAAAAAAGCCTTATAGCTTTAACCCTTCAAAAATAACAAAAGATTTTCCTTTCATTCCATAGGCCAAGCCATTCCTTTATAGCTGTAGCTTCCAACAACAGAATTTGTTAGGCCTGAATTTAGTAGTGGCCAATTTTGGCCTCCCAAGTACTCCTACTATATAGGAGAAGTTATATTTTATTTGTATCTTATATATACATTAATTATATATATGACATATACATGTATGTCACACTTTTAAACTCTAAAAATAGATAAAGAAAGTTATTTTGATGGTTTTCGGCACAGTTCCAGCATTACCAGTTAAAGATAAATAAGGCAAGAAAACAGAAAGTTCCCAGATATGCATTTAAAATGAATGTTCTTCTTTTCAATTTTTCAGGTATTTATATAAAAAGATTTGTGTGAGAATTATCCTTGATTGATGCCCTCTCTCACCAGTGCTATTTAACATAGTGGAAGTTCTAGCCAGGGCAATCAGGAAAGACAAAGAAACATAGGATATTCAATTAGGAAAAGAGGAATTCAAATGGTCTCTGTTTGCAGATGACATGATTGTACATTTAGAAGACCCCATCGTCTCAGCCCAAAATTTGCTTAGGTAATAAGCAATGTCAGCAAAGTCTCAGGATACAAAAACAAAGTGCAAAAATCACAAGCATCCCTATATCCCAATGGCAGATAAACAGAGAGCCAAATCATGAGTGAACTCCCATTCACAATTGCTACAAAGAGAATAAAATACCTAAGAATACATTTACAAGGGATATGAAGGACCGGTTCAAGGAGAACTACAAACTACTACTCAAGGAAATAAGAGAAGACACAAACAAATGGAAAAACATTCTATGCTCATGGATAGAAAGACTCAATATCATGAAAATGGCCTTACTGCCCAAAGTAATTTATAGATTCAATGCTATCCCCATCAAGCTACCATTGACTTTCTTCACAGAATTGGAAAACACTACTTTAAATTTCATATGGAACCAAAAAAGAGCCCGTATAGCCAAGACAATCCTAAGCAAAAAGAAAGCTGGAGGCATCATGCTACCTGACTTCAAACTATACTACAAGGTCACAGTAATCAAAACAGCATGGTACTGGTACCAAAGTAGATATACAGACCAAGGGAACAGAAGAGAGACCTCAGACCACACATCTACAACTATCTGATCTTCGACAAACCTGACAAAAACAAGCAATAGAGAAAGGATTCCCTATTCAATACATGGTGTTGGGAAAACTGGCTAGCCATATGCAGAAAGCTAAAACTGGATCCCTTCCTTACACCTTATGCAAAAATTAACTCAATATGGATTAAAGACTTAAACATAAGACCTAAAACCATAAAAACCCCAGAAGAAAACCTAGGCAATATCATTAAGAACATAGGCATGGGAAAAGACTTCATGACTGAAACACCAAAAGCAATGGCAACAAAAGGCAAAATTGACAAATGGGATCTAATTAAACTAAAGAGCTTCTGCACAGCACAAGAAACTATCAGAGTGATGAAGATAATAACCTATGGAATGGGAGAAAATTTTTGCAATCTACCCAACTGACAAGGGTTAATATCCAGAATCTACAAAGAACTTGAACAAATTTACAAGAAGAAAACAAATAACCCCATCAAAAAGCATGCAAAGGATATGAACAGTCACTTCTCAATTGAAGACATTTATGCAGCCAACAAACACATGAAAAAAAGCTCATTATCACTGATCATTAGAGAAATGCAAAGCAAAACCACATTGAGATACCATCTCACACCAGTTAGAAAGCTGATCATTAAAAGTCAGGAAACAACAGAAGCTGAAGAGGACGTGAAGAAATAGGAACACTTATACATTGTTGGTGGGAATGTAAATTAGTTCAATCATTGTGGAAGACAGTGTGGAGATTCCTGAAGAATCTAGAACTAAAAATCTCATTTGACTCAGCAATCCCATTACTGGGTATATACCCAAAGGATTATAAATCATTCTACTATAAAGACACATACAAAAAAAGAAGACATTTATGCAGCCAACACACATATGGAAAAAGCATATCATTTTTGGTCATTAGAGAAATGCAAATCAAAATCACATTGAGATACCATCTCACGCTAGTTAGAATGGCGATCATTAAAAAGTCAGAAGACAACAGATGCTGGAGATAGAGGAATGCTTTTACACTCTTAGTGGGAGTGGAAATTAGTTCAACCATTGTGGAAGACAGTGTGGCAATTCCTCAAGGATCTAGAACTTGAAATACCATTTGACCCATCAATACCATTACTGAATATACACCCAAAGGATTATAAGTTATACTATTATAAAGACACATACACACATATGTTCATTGCGGCACTGTTTACAACAGCAAAGATTTGGAACCAGCTCCAATGCCCATCAATGATAGACTGGATAAAGAAAATGTGGCACATATACACTGTGGAATACTATGCAGCCATAAAAAAAAGAATGAATTCATGTCCTTTGCAGGGACATGGGTGAAGCTGGAAACCATCATTCTTGGCAAACTGAAACAAGAACAGAAAACAGAACACCACATGTTCTCACTCATAAGTAGGTGTTGAACAATAAAAACAAATGGGCACAGGGAGGGGAACATCACATACTGGGGCCTGTTTGGGGGTGAGGAACTAGGGGAGGGATAGCATTAGGAGAAATACCTAATATAGATGACAGAGTGATGGCTGCAGCAAACCACCATGGCACGTGTATACCTAAGTAACAAGCCTGTACATTCTGTACATGTACCCCAGAATGTAATAATAATAATAAAAAGAATTATACTTCATCATAAAAATCAGCCAATTATTACTAAACAATTTCCAGTACTGCCTCTTTAGATAATTGTTTAACTATTAAAATGTATCCTGTAATTTATAATAGCCATTTGACACCAGTCTCTATGTGATCACTCAGTGCTGCCACAGAAGACATACCTCATGTTTTAGCACAACATACCACATGAGAGTTTGTAATGATGCACATTTCTTATTACTTGCTGATAATAACCTAGTCAGCGAAAATGACACCTAATGATACAGTACATCTCCCACTCACAAATAACTGGATTTAAACATTACTATTGCTTCTCACCAATCCCTTACAGAAGCAAATAGATGTGATTACCATAATCCTCAGGAATAACACTTAAAATTAAATTTGGAAATCTAGGAACAGCTTATCTTTCACTAAGCACAAATGCACCTTAGACCGTAAATCCTCCAGTACCCTTTCTCCAGACGGTTTCACTAGGCTTGGCTGTCATTGTTCTAATTGTTTATTATTCTTGCTGATTAGACCTCTGGCATCTCCTGTTCCAAATACTTGGCTTCATATGAAATGTATCAAGTGATTTAGCATAACATTGGATCTCTGCAGTAGTCCCAAACGTCTTGTTTCTAAAACAATGCTTACTGGGCTTCTTCCTGACAAGTAAACTAACCTTCTCAAGCCTATGTAACATAGCAGTAGTGCTTATAAAACTGCTAAGGGGCAGGTTGTCTCTATTAATAAAGTTTATTTGGCAACTGGTAGTGTTTGTACTCCTGTGGTCAATGTGGGTTCTTTTCTCTCCCTAGATTGGAAAGCAGAACTTATCTTTTATAGCATTGCTGGTTCTTTTCTTCTCCTCTTGGGCTGTACAAATTATCTAAGACAGAGCTAACAGAGCTCCTGTCCTCATGATAGAACAGTCAGTTTTGAAACTTTATCTCCTCTTTACTGGCCTCATTAAATACTCTTTCCTAAATGGTAGTTATCAAAATTATTATTATAGATTGCCATTCTTATCTTCTTTCTACATTTTGCTTTTCATTTGTCTCTGCTTTATATTACTTCTCCTATGCCTTTTAGCTTTTGTCTAAGAAAAGCGGATTTTATAGACATCATCAAACACTTTGGCAAGCCTCGTCCCTTCTGTGGGATTACATATTTGTTACAATCTTTAAAATTTTGACCCTTTCTGCTAGATGTACTTGTTACAGTTTTCCCAAGATGGTTGCATTTTTGTAGTCTAAGATATCAAATTTCTTTTGAGGGTTTTTTAGGCAGTGGGGGAGGGAAACGTGAAGGGGTATAGAAGGTAAAAGTGAGTAATTTTTTTTTTTTCATCAGAGCAATCCCTAACTAAGCCTGCACTATTAACCTACATGACCAAATTACTAATAAAAAAAATTCTTTGATAAACAGAGTGAGAACAAAGAAAATTGAAGTCTTATAGAATACACCTACATACACAAACACATACTCACGCACACACACACACACACACACACACACACGCATATAATCTAGACAACTAACATTAAATGTCGTCCATGTAGTGGAACCACAAACATTGATTCTTTGAAAAAATAAATACATATAAGTACAAAGGCAGTTTTGTTGCATGGCTATATTGCATAAAGTCTGGGCTTTTAGTGTAACCATCACCAGAATAATGTACACTGTACCCATTAAGTAATCTCTCATCCCTCAACCTCTTTCCATCCTCCAAACCTTTTGGATTCACCAATAACTATTATTCCACATTCTATGTCCATATGTACACATCACTTAGCTCCCACTTCTAACTGAGAATATACTACATTTGACTTTCTGTTTTGATTTGTTTCACTTGAGATAATGGTCTCCAATTACATCCATGCTGCTGCAAAAGACATGACTTTATTATTTTTATGGTTGAATAGTATTCCATTGTGTGTGCATATATATATATATATATATATATATATTTGTTGATAGATAAATAGTGTGTGTATATGCATACATGCTGTGTATATATACACAAACACACCATAAAATCTCTCTCTTTGGATGTGTTGTGTAAGTAATGGTGGAAGTGTACACCATCTATTCTTTTATTATACTCCATACAGACTACCATCATTCCCATCTATTCATATTAACATAATACAATTTCCAAAACTATAGTTCATGTAGAATCGAGAATGAGAACTTCTGGATGAAATTTGGAGCTTTCCTAATCTTACCAGAATCATGGAATGGACTGGGGTCTAGAGACTTGTACTCTAGGCTTGATTCTGTCTTTAAACAGCTATGTAATACTAGCAAGGTACTTTATGTCTTTAAGCCTTAGTTACCTTGTCTTTAAAATAAGGAGATTAGATTGGAGGTGTCTAAAGTCCCTTCCAGTGCCTAAGTAACATCTATAGAGATCACAGGTTGAAAAATCTCAGCATATGATAGAATCCATCTATGTTATGTTGGATTCCCAGAACTACCAGGTTTAACACCAAAGGTAATTTCTCTGGTTTAATTATCTTAATTTTCCAGAAAAGAATAGTATGTTCAGAGAAATTAAATGTATTGTATAATTTTACACAAAGAGGTAAAACTGAGATTTAACAATGTGTTTTGGATCCCATTTTTATTCTTCACCAGCAATTCATTGAGTTAACATAACATTAAGAGTATTCTACGCATTGTGTTACTTCTCCATGTTAACTTCAATTTCAGAAGGGCTCTGCTTCACCCATAAAACCCATGATTGCAGTATGTTTGGACTGCATATGTACGGACTATGCAATGCATGTGCTGACATGATTGCATATGTACTGACCATATGTAAAGTGCAGTTATTTGTAGATTTTGAGGGATTTTTTCATTTTATACCTTAGATCTAACTATGCTATACCAGCACTACTGCCACCTAAATTCTACTACATTGTAATTTTCTCCACTCCATTATGTTCAGATACCTACTTTCTGGGTCAGAACAATAAATTAAACATCCTACCTACAATTGCTCTGCAACAACTCTGTTTCATCCTGGCTCACTGTAGTTCAATTATCACATCTACCTTGGAGGAGTGTGAAGATGGGAATGTCACCATCTCCTTGCACCAGTCGCTAATCCACCACACTTTTGCTTTTACACTGCTTGGCACATAGGTAAACATTCAATAAAAACGAATGGCCATTATTATTTTTGTCTTCATTATTTTACTGAATAGTTGTGTCAACACATGCATCCTCATCTCCCAAAATTAAAAAAAAATGCTTCTCTGAGCTCTGTATTAAATTTGATGTTGACTATAGATTTTTCATAGATATTCTTTAGTCACTTTTCGAAAATCTCACCTATTCTTATTCCTCTCATAACTTGACATTAACTTTTCCTGTATTATTAAGATTATTTTGATAGATTTTCTGACTTTGAGCCATCCAGATGATCCTCAAATAAACCATATTTAATTGTAGCAAGTGTGCTCCTCCTGGGGAAGGTTGTGTTGCTTGTTTTACTGTTGTGTTATGCTAGCTAATGCTTTATTTAGTATTGAAAAATGTTACTGGGTTTTAAAAATCTTTGGTCTGGCAACTTTGCTGAACTCTCCCATTCATTTTAGTAGCTTGTTAATTTGTATGGCTTTAATTTATAAATAATAAAAATTTATCTCCTCTCTTTTAATCTTTATAATTCTTATTAATTATACCAGCAAGGCAGCACCTTCTAGAGGAAGTGTGAATGCTTGAGAGAGAAACCTGAGTTCAAGCTCCAGTTCTAACACTTCCTAATGGCAGTCCCTGGACCAGTCACTCTGCAGCCTGATGCTTCAGTTTACTTACCTGAAAAAGTGGGAAGGAAAGTATCTCATGGGTTTGAGAAGGCTACATCAGTTAACATACTTGGCACTATGGATGAAAATATATGCTAACTCTCGAAATACTTAAGGAATGAAGTTAAGAATAAAAGACACCTAATCCAACTCTGGACATTTAAGAAAATATTTCCAGAGAAGCCATTATCAGATTGAGACTTCTGGACCAGGCTAGTCAGGAGAAGGCAGCAAGGAAGAGATACTGGATGAAGTAGTGAATTTCTGATGAGAGAAACATGTCCAAATGTTTGGCTATGAAAGAAAGCATGTTGCATTTGAGGGCAGACAGTAGTTCGGTATCCTGGACACTTATTTCTTTTACATGAAAACAATAATTGTTCCACTAGATACTAAATTCCTGAAGAGAATCATGTGTGCTGCATCTTTTTATCCTTCACAGTACTTGGCAAGGAGCCATGTACAAAGAAAGTGATCAACAAATATCCACTATTGTTTAGAATTTTTTCTGTGCTGTTAGCCTCTTTGGATTAAACACCTTAGTCTCAAAGCCATGCTTTACAAACTGCAGTGGCTCAGAGTAATATGGCTTGACTTAAGAAAGGCCAAGGTTTAGAAGATGAACCCCTCAATATCAAGTTAAATAAGCCATCGGCATAACCACATCTTTCTAGTTTTAGAGGTTCTTTACAAGAATCTTGCTTTTCAGGGGTAGAATCTAAAGATATCAAATACAGATTTCAATCTGATATTTGAAGTAACTGCAATTTTTTTAATGGCATAACAGGAGAAGAAACTATATTTCTTCTCTTAAACTCTCAGGAGAAGAGACACTAAATAAATTAAATTTCAGCAATACAATTATTTTCACACAATTTCCCTCATCTTTTTTGTCCTACTGAAATAATTTATCAAAATACTCAGCAAATAAAATTAAGAAAATGAAACGATTTCTGTTTGAAAGAATTTAGAGAATAAGGTGTGCCTTGTTTCAATTTCCCTTCATTTATTGAAGCATTTACTTTGCAAATTTATAAAATTATCCCCACCTTAATACAACTGGCATAAAATATTAAACAAACCTGTTTGTTTTCAGTTCTCTAAAGCTCATACTCCTAACAAGAAGGTAAAGATTCTATGTGTAACCTGGCCCAATGTACACACTCAGAAAATTCTATTTCCCTTCCTGACCCTGACAATAAGAAATAATCTGGGAATCATTTCCCAAAAGCCATGTGATCACCAGTAATATACTATGAGTCAAATATAGTCAATTCCTTTTCTCAGGACCTTATCTAACTGGGTTCCCCAGCAATATATGTTGGATCACTGACAACAAGAATAACATTATTATAGATCTATTATGTGCCAGGCAAGTTGTTAGACACATAAGAATACAGTTTTTCTCCAACTTCAGCCCTTCCAACTCTACCATCACAATTCTTCTCCTCTGTGACCTTTATCATTTACCTGTGGGTGAAGCAATATGAACACAGGTAAATATAGTGAAACACTGCAGATATTATGAGAGACGTATCTACCTGGTGGAGAACACAAAAAAGAAAGTTGCGAGGCAAGACAGGATGGGGCCTCGCCAGGAAAATATCAGAGAGAAAGTGAGTCTCTAAAGATGAATATGTAAGAATAAGCATACGAGGGATTAAAATCCTTCTAGAGTGCAGCAGGCAGAGCACGTATGACAGGTAAGCAAGGGTTAGGAGGTGTAAAAAGCCTAGCCTTCTCTTTTGAAGACCTGGGAGCTGGCCAATCCCTCCTCGAAGGCTTTCAGCATCTCCTTTTCCAGGGTATCTAGCTTAGTGACAGTTCCTCTGGTTGTCTTATGTGACCCTAAACCATCTATATATACATTTGCTTCCTGGGGAAATGTTCTGACCATTTGTTTTAACCAATAATTCTTTACTTAACTCACAAACCAAAATCTCTTGTACAAATAGCTCATCCAATCTTCAATCTAGTACTTCTAATCACTTACAAGACATTTTAAGTAGCTTGTTCCACTTTTAGCTCAATCATGATATTTCCAAAATCAAGTTCCTCCATTCCCCTACCTTGCCCCATGTGTTAGCTGTAATCTATATCTGTTCCTAACATGTCTATCTTTCCTGCCTCTCATGGTTAAAATCTCAGATGTTCTCTGACTCTTCCCTGTACTCCGCTCCTCCCACTCAATCAAGACCTGTCAAGTGTTTACAAAAGTGCCCATCTTATATTAGGCACTCAAAATTATTAACTGCTGAAGTGCCAAAATCAATTCAATGAATAAATAAAACATTAATAAATCAAATCTTTGTTAAAAATAGCTTGTCCTTCTATTCTCCATTCGATTTGCAGTACCCTACTACTTAGCATTCATTGATGCATTCATTCACTCATTCATTCAGCAAATATTTATTGAGAGACTACCATATGCTTGGCACTACTAGGTAATTGGGATATAGCAATAAATAAAATAACTAAACTGCATGTTCTCCCGTGGTTCATTTTCTAATGGAGAAAGGTGTTAATAATCAAATAATTCAATAAAACATATATAAGTTCATAGTCCCATATATGAAAATACTAAATCAAAAAAGCTCTAAAAGCTGGAAGTTTCTCCTTAATTCACTGGTTAACAAAACACAAACTGAACTGACATTAGACTATGTATAAGCTGTATTTATTCCCTTTTGAGGAAGTACTTGAATAAGCTTGATCCTTACATGATATAATAAACACACTATATTACTTTCCAAAATCTGAAAAATAATCTGCATTTCCAAACAGGGCTAGGATATGGAATGCTGGTGAGACTACAATTTGAAGTATATAAGTCAAGTATTACTTCATTGCAACAGGGATATTTGAGCCAAACCCCAAAGCAGGTAAAGGGAAGGGGCCACGTTTGAGAGAAATGCATTCTTGGCAGAAGAAATGGCAAGTTAAAAGACTCTTAGACAAGAACACAGTAGTATGGTTGATGAATAGAAAAGGTGCCAGTGTAACTGACTCAGTGAGCTAAAGGAGGAGGAGAAGATGACAGACAGCAGGGGTACAAATCACTTAGAGACTTAATGTCCACTGTGACAGAATTTGGCTTTTATTGAAGTGAGAAGAGAAGACCATGGAGGATTTGGAATAGAAGAATGGCATAACCCAATTAATATTTTAACAAGATTACCATTTGTGGTGGATAATCTCCAAATACAGCTGCCATCAATCAATGCCTTTCCCAATGAACATGCCTGACACTACTCACCGAGAAGTGGAATCTTTGTCCTCTACCCTTCAATTCTGAATGGCCTTCTGACTTGCTTTTCCCAAAAGAATAAAACAAATGTTACAGTCTGGAAATTCCATATCCAAGCCTTAAGACTTTACAGCTCCAACCTTCTCTCTTACAGAATTTGGCTAAGTTGTAGAGTCTGACAACCCTGAAACTATCACGCTGTGAGAAAGTCCAAATTAGTCATGTGGAAAGAAGTGGAAGAGAGCCAAGGAGCCCAGCCAACAGCCAGAACAGAGGCTCTATATATGAGACCTAATGTCTGAGCCACCTCAGACATCCCTTGACCATATGCGTCATCCCAGCTGAGGTCACATACATTGCAGTGTAGAGACAAGTCATTCTCCTTGTGTCTTGTCCTAATTTTTAGGCTTGAGAAAATAAAATGGTTTTTATTTTACACCACTAAGTTTTGAGGAAGTTTATTATATGGAAATTAGTTATCAACACTGAAACTGCTATGAAACCAAGTAGTAGGTAGACACCTGGAGAGAGGCAAGGACATTGTTAGTGAAAGCCAGAAATGCAGTGATGAAATAGTTCAACTCAAGACTTGCTAGATTGGAAAATAACACCTAATCTCATTCTTGCCTTTCTAGGCAGCAAAAGATTCTCCAAGAAATAAGTAGTTTCAGGGCAAAGATCGAATCCAGAGTCTACTATTACATGTGCTCTCAGGTTGAAGATCAAATCAAGTGTGTGGCAGGAAGGCCCTTCATTAAGAGCTCTGAAAGATTTAAAGTGGTGTCTCATAGACCTTGCCAACTGGTCAAAGGGTTTCTAAAAACGTTATGGGCTTCTATGGCATCCTGACTTTCTGACAAAGTAAAGTAGAGCTTGTCTCAAGGATTTTCTGTTTATGTCTTTTATCTAGTGGAGTGAGCGAATCTCAATAAAATTCATAGGAAGTCCCCAAATTTTAAAGATCATTGAACTTAAAAACAAAAAGCAATCTGGTCATTAGAGAAATGCAAATCAAAACTACATTGAGATACCATCTCACGCCAGTTAGAATGGCATTCATTAAAAAATCTAGAGACAACAGATGCTGGAGAGGATGTGGAGAAATAGGAACACTTTTACACTGTTGGCGGGAGTGTAAATTAGTTCAACCATTGTGGAAGACAGTGTGGCGATACCTCAAGGACTTAGAAATAGAAATTCCATTTGACCCAGCAATCCCATTACTGGGTATATATCCAAAGGATTATAAATCATTCTACTATAAGGAACACGCACATGAATGTTCATTGCAGCACTGTTTATAATAGCGAAGACCTGGAACCAACCCAAATGCCCATCAATGATAGACTGGACAGGGAAAATGTGGCACATATACACCATGGAATATTATGCAGCCATCAAAAACGATGAATTCGTGTCCTTTGTAGGGACATGGATGAACCTGGAAACCATAATTCTCAGCAAACTGACACAAGAACACAAAATCAAACACCGCATGTTCTCACTCATAGACGGGTGTTGAACAATGAGGACACATGAACACAGGGAGGGGAGCACTATACGCTGGGGTATGTTGGGGGGAAATAGGGGAGGGACAGTGTGGGGTGGGAAGCTGGGGAGAGATAGCATGGGGAGAAATGCCAGATATAGGTGAAGGGGAGGAAGGCAACAAATCACACTGCCACGTATGTACCTATGCAACAATATTGTATGTTCTTCACATGTACCCCGAAACCTAAAATGCAATAAAAAAAATAAAATTAAAAAAAAAAAAAAAAGCAGTTAAATAAAAGTGAGTATAAAAAAGGTCTCTAAATAATTAACCCTCTAGCAGCAGAAAGCAGGCTACTCCACCGTAAACAACAGCAAAAATTATTTCTTATAGAAAAGAAAGAAGGAATGAGAAAAGGAGCCCAAAGTGCAAAAGATAAAGTTAAAAGCCACAGAGAAAGATTCCTAGGGAACAAATTTAAACCTTAATCAGGAACATGTCTTGCTTCCAGAGCAAGAACTTGGGACATATGGCAGCTGTATTCAGACTTGCTATTGACTAGTGACAGTTATATGCCTTCTATTGTCTTGTTTTGAAATAGTATTGTTTAATGAAATTGTCCTATCTTTGTGGCAGCAGATAATCTTTTTAGTTACAGGTTTCTGCACTCAAGAAATAATTACGCTTCTCTCACTTTAGGAAAAAAATATACTCAAGAAACTACACCAGAGAAATATCATCCTCATCTGGAGATCCAATTTAGAGACTTGGAAAGTCTGAGTTGGATACCATAATGAGATAAGCTATGGGGGATCCTCAAAATCGATAATTAGTTAAAAAGTAAAACTAATTGAGACCAACGTGATGTAAAGTCCAAGTTAGCCATGTAGAGAGATCTCATTAAGAAAGATGGATGCCCGGCCAGCCACGAGCTTTCCAGCTATGCTGGCTGATGTTCTAACATGTGAAGGAAGATGCCCTCTTAAATGTCTAATCCTCAGCAGCCCAGGAGGAGTCAAGCAGCTGAAAGTAGCCCAGATTGCAAGATCACGACAAATAACAAATTATTGTTATTCAAGTCACTGAGTTCTGGGGGTGTTGTTTTGTTTTGTTCTTGTTTTGTAGTGGTTCATCCTTTTGATGCAGGGACAGATAACCACAACACTGTGGCTGCTATGTTGAGAACAGGCTGGAGTGGAGATGCGGGGACAAGCATTAGGCACTTTTGCAATAATGGTGTGAGGCATGATAGCAACTTGAACCCAGGCGACAGCAATGAAAAGGTTGAGAAGAAATAGGATGTGGGGTATATTTTGAAGGCCTAGCTAAATGATTTGGTGGCAGATTTAACGTGGGGCATGACAAAAAGAGACGTTAAGGACAAATCCAAGATTAACCGATTATCTCTGGAACTAAGAGAATAAAATTGCCATCAAATAAGATGAGGAAGAGGGCGGGCAAGTAGATATGACAGTAAAGGCAGGAATCCAGTGACTATTAGACATCCAATCAAAGATGAATGAATAACAGATGAACAGACTGTTGAATAAGTCTGGAGTTCAGGGGAGAGGTCATGGCTAGATTCACATGTACATTTGTGTATCATCAATGTAAGAAGAATTATAACCATAACATTAGATGAGATCACCAAGACAGAGTACAGATAGAGAAAAGGTCTAAGGACTGAGGCCCTAGGCTCCTATATTTACATGTTAGGGGAAACAGTGAACCAGGCAAAGAGACTGAAATTGTTGTTGGCACGGTAAAAGGGAAATAAGGAGAAGGGGGTGGCTTGGAAGTCAGGGGAAGAACTCTCAGGTCCTGCTGAAAGGGTACATAGGAAGGGACCCAAGAACTAACCACTGGATTTAATAACAGGGATGTTCTTGGCACCTTTTGACAACTGCTTCACTAGAAAGTGAGAATGACAAACTGACTGGTTCAAGAGAAAATGGAGAAAGGACAATTGGAAACAGAGAATATTGTTAATTACATAAGTATTCCTGTAAAATATGGACAGAAAAACCAGATAGAAGTGAGGAGAAAAATAAGGAGAAAAACATGAGTCTTTTTTAAAAAATGGCATAAATTATGGCATGGCTACATGGTATTGGGAAAGATCCATAAGAGACAGAGAAAAAAAAATGGTGAGGGAGAGAAAGAATGAATTACTAGAGTTATGTCCTTGAGCAGATAATGGGAATGAAACTATACTCCTGAATTAACTCTGATGGATTTCTAGCTGGTTTCCTTATCTCTGATTTGTCTTTCTACAATAAATTCTACCTCAAACTAATTTCCCTAAAGTACTATTTTTATTACTGTATTCCAACATTGTTTTACTGTATTACTTATATCTCCTGCCTCTTTTACAGTTGTCTGCTTAGCTGTCAAACATTTGAATGATGACTGCCTCTCACTGAAGTCCATACAAATAGACTCTGACCAACCCTCTCCTAAGCACATGAAGCACATTGTTCTTATAATGTATGTATAGAGACAGACACATACAAAATGAGTTTACAGGCATAAAAGTTGTTATAGAGGAATGTAGACAGCACTAAATTAATTCATGTAAGGGAGAAAATAATTCCGCCTGGGCAGTAGGTGGGGACAGAAAAAGTTATGGAGGGTTAGCATTTTGAGCAGGACCATGAAGGCTGACAAAGAATGGCAAGTGTGTCTGGAATTCTGAGGCAGGGTGACTGGAGCTGAGGCTGGAAGAGGAGACTTCACTGCAGAGGCTTTCCAAGCCCTATTAGAGCTTATTTCCCAGTGGCAAATCTCTACAGAAGCCATCCCAGGCTCTTTTCTGCTCTCCTTCCCACCCTCTGTACTTTGCTTTAAGCACGGTAACCATGGTAATCCAGAAGCCAAAGGGAGGGTGTGGGAAAGAAGGCTGAACTGTATCTCCCGCTGAACAACATGCACCTCTGGCGTACCCTACAACTTTTCCAGGAGTTTGTGGGCATAAGAGGGTTCTAAAGGAATCAATTTCAAGATCCATTACCTCCAGAGAAGCCCCTTTTTACTAGAGATATGCCTGATACGTGCCCAGAGCAAGCAGATTTCTGGCAAGTTCTCCTTTCTCACTTCCTCTTTCATAATTACCCTTCTCCCACTTTAGGAAAAAAATGCCTATGTCTCTCTATCCAGAATCTTAGCATGTGCCTTGCCTCCCCAGGGTACCAAATAAAGGGGCAATTTTATATGAGACATCTTTTAAAAAAGCATTGACATATCTACTTCATGATATATATTTTCAGTATTGTTTTATTTTTATGCTTAATAATACTTATCAAAAACTAATGATTCCTTTGATTAGTTTTGTAATGATAGTATTTTAAATAACATAAGCAAGAATTTTCACAATAAAATCCCTTCAATTAAAGACTCAAGTTTTATGTACTTGTTTTTGTTGCAGATGAGTCAGGAGAACAAATAACTCCAAATTATGAAATATTTAACTGTAAAATGTTCAATTAAGAAATAATTATTTGATAATTTTAGAGGTCAGTGCTAACAGCGCGCAAGGACTACTTTGTCAAATTTCAATTAGAAGACACGTGAGCAGAACACCCAGGAAGCAGAAGTATCATTCAGTGATAATGAGGGACCCAAGACCTCTCTGGGCTCCTTTTGTGTGTCACAGTGATAAGCAGAGCTTACCCCCACCACCACCTCCATAAACCTTACAACCATCATATTTTCTTATTCTAGAACCATTTTCAGTTTCAATTCCCTCATTTCACAAAATAATTTGTCACTTTCCTAATCTTGTCTGCATCCTGTCAGCACTTGGAAGAACCATTAGCATTTAGAGGAGGAACAAGTGTGTATTACATGCAGACTTTTAAAAAAAATCCATTTTTATATGGTCTACATAGAGTCCTCTGCCCCTCCTGGAGTGGGACGAAACACCGTAAAACAAGTGCATACAAATTCCCTGGCTCTAGATGTTAAATGTGTACAGATAATATTACTGAACTGAACTGAGATCAAAGAGCTTCTTTTTCTCCTCTTTCGGATTCTAGCAATAAACATTTTTTTTAAAGGGCAATATTCTTTGATATGGCCAAAGTAATAAATAGTATTAAATCACCCCAAATGGGGACCAGCATCTATTTCAAGGCCAGGATAGCAACATTTTATTTTTCATTACACTGAACACCTGAGTTTTCCTAGAAGAGAATACATATGATATCTGAAAAGGAACATTAGCATTGGAATCAAGATAAATCTCAGTAGAGTGTCTGTCTTACCTAGCTGTGTCCTAATGCAAGTGAAACACTGCATGCCGTTTTTTTTTTTTTTTTTTTTTTGTGAAGTCAGGATAAAAATGCAATAGTTATTCAAATTCAATGAGGACATACAGATGAAGTGCCAGTGTGGTGCCTGAAACACAGCAGAGGCTTCCTTTTTGTAACTTTCAAATTCACATAGGGTTCCTACTGGAATGGCACTGCTAATAAAAAGAATGCAGGCTCTCTGTCAAGATTTCTTAGTTACTTATGTTTACCTAATCAATACAGTCTGGAAGCAGAGTAAAAAGCAGCCCTTAGGTCTGCCCACAGTTGTTAACAAATGGTACAACATATACATAGATGCGCATACATAGATGCATACATGCACATACATAGATACATATATACTAGTATGTATACACATATATGAATATATGCATACATATAGACATATACTTGATAGTATTTAATTAGTGAAATTCAGCATCAAATAGGTGTTAGTTAATGCATTCCAGTTCTCACTAAAATCACAATTTTTCCATCAACTCCCCTAAGGAATTTTTCCATCCAACCCATTCCTATAGGACAGCAGCAAGTATTTAAGCATTGTTCAGTCTCGATAGTTTCATGCAGTTACTATAATCACTGGGTAAGTAAATTAAAGAGCTAATACTGAGCTAAAGAAGTGGCTTCTTGCCAACTCTTCTACCATAACACCTTCTGAAAAGAGGACGTCCCAAATAGTTAACTACATCATCTCCATTTGTGGTATTATGGGAAACTCTTCTTCTCTGAGCGCTCCATGAATCCCAGCCTTCTAGTTGTATGGATAGATGAAAAGATAGATAGACAGAGACAGATATCCAGATCAATCCACAATGTCAAGCTCTTCCAGCAGAAAGTGACAAATGTTTTCATTCAGGGACTATTAAAAAATTTCTCCAATGAACCAAACACATATAGATAATCCAATGAATATTGATTATAAAGGTAATCTTTCAATATATAATAATGTCAATTGCACAAGTACCATAGAAACATTGCTTTAAAACCAACATTCTACCATTATGGCACTGCCTGAAAATAAATAAGGACTGATTATCACTGTCAAATCGTAGGAAATATTTTTATGCAAATAATATCATCCTCCTTAAATAACAGCAATCTTAAACTTGTCTGAGTTGGAATTCCAGCTCTACCACTTTCTAGCTCTGTGACCTTGAGAAAGCTAATTACTCTATACTTCAATTTTCTTAGCGGTAAAATATATTCCCTACCACATAAGCTTATTATGATGATTTTTAAAAATACACTCTTAGAACAATGTCTGATACATAATAAGAACTCAATGATGTTAGCTATTATTCATACTGTTTCTCATAATTTAAGTTATGGGTATGAAGACAGAACTCTGTATTATCGTTGCTAACCTTCAGAAAAATAGTTAACACAATGAGCAGAACTCAACATTAAACTCCAGAAGAGGTTGGGGGAAAAGGACAGTAGTCCATATTTTTAAAAGGTTAAAAACTGTTTTGGGTCAGAGACCCGTTTAAAAAACTAATCAAAGTTGTGGATATTTTCCTGAGAAACATCCACATATACCCAGCATTTCAGGGCTCCTTTTCTAACTATCCTGAAATCCATCAGAGGCACCAAATCTGAGATGAAGCCTAGGAGACGAAGTACCTCCTAGGCTTTAAAACCCTCTCCTTCCAAACTCGATTTCAATAAACTTTAAACCATTATTTTCCTCCATCCACCAAAGAAATTTACAAACCTATATTTCATTGAAAACACTGTATCTTGCAATATAGCTGTTGACATTAGCAACATTAATTTCATGGATTAAAACAAAAGAGCATCATTTTAATCACGGGTAGCCTGCAGGAAAATTCCAACCAGAACTACAGCTTTCAGTCAGGTTCTGGAGTTGCCATTCCAAATCAGCAGGGAACAGTGAAACTAAAAGTATGGGAACACCCTGCCTATCAGAAGTTCCAGACCAATGGCCAACTGACTCTTCTCCGTCACTGTTGCAAAGCAGGTGATACTTCAGGAGATGCTCTTCTGATTGACTAAAATTCTGTGAGAAAACAGAAACATATGGATACTAAACTAAGACAATCATAACAAACCTTAAGAACTCTGATGCTTCTTAACTTTAAGTAAATTAGCTTTTTGTTCACTTTTTAAATCTAAATGACCTGTGCTGTTCTCAGTTCTTGCCTTTATATGTCTTTATGTCCCTTCCTTTGTATCTCCTTCCTCTGTTGATCACATTATTTAACACAAAAACAACAGGAGTTTAAAATTTAACCCGATACACACACATACAGACACGCACACACACACACACACACACACACACACACACACACACACATATATATATATTTTTTTTTTTTTGACAGGCTGGAGGGCAGTGACAGATCATAGCTCACTGTAACCTGGAACTCCCGGTCTCAAGCCATCCTCTCGTCTCAGCGTTCCAAAAGTGTATTGCATCTTGATGCTTTCAATTGAATGGCTCACTTTGCAGCCTTTACATGGCAGGATGCATAATCACCAGTTTATTTTGTAATACTGTAGCAAGAATTCAGTCTAGCTAATATGGCCTCTTTCGCCACACTGACAAGGTAAGGATGACTACCACTTAATTGGCCACTACCAGTATCATAATATTATATAGTAGTTTAAAGATATATAATAGAAATTAGCTGGTGACCACCTCTTTAATTCGTTTTGAAATTGCTGACTCATCCTATTTAAGAATCTGTTGTAAGCATCATTTAAGAATTAGTTTGGTTTACACATACTTTGAAGTCAACATAGTTTTCAATGCATGGAATTACATAAAATCAAATGAACTGTATACCCTTGCAACATGCAGTCTTAATAACACTTGAAAAAAACTGGCTGGATTTTCATTTAAGCCACCTGGAATAATGATTTTATTTCAGTGAAATTCGCTCGTATTTTTTTCCAAGTTGCTTTGGCATTCCAGATACACTACTGGTTCTCTAAGAGATACCTGGCTTGCGCAGAGTTGGAACCGAAACAGACCCAGGCCTGACTGTCAAGCAGGGATCATTCCTGCAAATTTTTCTTCCAGAAGACGTGTGCAAGCAAAGAAGAGGGCGATAATTCGATTTTGCAAAGGTAGGAATAGACGCGCACGCAGACGTCTGCACCGGCCGGCCCACAGGGAGTTTGGGAGGGGACAGACAGGAAGCGGGGAGCTGAAGTACCTTTTCTTGGCGTTTCTGAGCTTGACTGGGTGCAGAACTCAGCCGTCAGGGCTGCGGGACCGCGTCTTCTCAGAAAGCGGCAGTTTGGCTGGGGCAGCCCGACGCGCGTCCCTCACCCTCCCGGCGGAGCGCAGGGTGCCCGGCCTGCCTGGCGCTCGCCAGCCGTCGGGACCTCCGCAAGAGCGCAGCGCAGAGGGGAGCCGCACGCCAGGGGCAAAGGGACCGGCGACCTGCGCTCCTCCGGAAGCAGGAGGATGGCGAGGAGAGTCTCGGAAAGGAGTAAAGTGTCATTAGGGGAAAAACCAAAAACTGAAGTTGCGGCTAAGTTTTCCCCGTGAGAGGGCGGGGCGGCCGGGCCAGTC